>CAUYLG010034407.1:0-60025 GCA_963573385.1 Cacajao melanocephalus | reverse complement strand
GGGAGGAGGAAGGGATGGGGGGAGGAAGGGATGGGGGGAGGGGGAGGGGGAGGAAGAAGGGATGGGGGAGGGGGAGGGGAGGGGGAAGGGACGGGGGAGGAGGAGGGGAAGGAGGAAGGGATGGGGAGGGGGAGGGGGAGGAGGAAGGGACGGGAGGAGGGGGAGGGGGAGGAGGAAGGGACAGGGAGGGGAAGGAAAAGGAGAAGGGAAGGGGGAAGGGAAGGGGGAAGGAAAGGAATGGGGAAGGGAAGGAAGGGGGAAAGGAAGGAGAAGAAAAGGGAAGGGGGAAAGAAGGAGGAAGGGGGAAGGGAAAAAGAAGTGGGGGAAGGGAAGGGACAAAGAAAGGGAGAAAGGGAAGGAGGAAAACTGTAAATAAGCCCTGCTAGAACAAGGCACAAAACAATTCTATAAAGTATTAATATGTCAAGGTTAATTTAATTTTAATATTTTAAAATATAAGTTGACAAATACAAGATTTGATAACTTTTTCTTTAAAAAAAAAACACCATTGCCTAAAAATAATCAGGACAAAACTATTCCATCATTAACAATAAACACTGGTGGTAGACATCAAGTTATGTATAAAAGCAAAAATCAAAGGGAGAATTTCAAAATGAGGGAATGTAAAAGTCATTTAAATTTCTCAAGTAACAAAACAATAATTTCACTACAAATGAAACAATGATTTCACTATATATAGTTTCACTAGAATATACAGACATGAGAAATTTAGACATCCTTTCCCGCATTTTATGACTTACCCTAGAATTTATATGCCTTTGTCTTTTTTAGACTCAGAACTACAACATGAGACAAAATGTGCTAAATGTACAATCTAATTGTGCCTGTTTGCCATTCCTATATCCTCTTTTGAGAATTGTCTATTCGTACCTCTTGCTTATTTTTAAATCAGATTATTATAACAGATTTTTTTCCTACACAGTTGTGTGAGCTTCTTATATATTCTGGTTATTAATCCCTTGTTAGGTGGATAGTTTGCAAATATTTTCTCCCATTCTGTTGGTTATCTTTTCAATTTGCTGATTGTTTCCTTTGCTGTACAGAAGCTTTTTAACTTGATGTGATCTCATGCATGTGTCAATTTTTGCTCTGCTTGGATCTTTGCCCAGTCCAATGTCCTGGAGAGTTTCGTCAATTTTTTTTTTTAAGTGGTTTCATAATTTGAGGTCTTAAAGTGAAAATTGATTACATTAAAAAAAAAAAAAAAGGCTAATTCACCTCAGACAACACTATTAAAAATTTTGGCTTCTAATTACATAAATGCAATCAATAATAAATAATTAAAATATGAAAAGCTAAGTTCGATAAATCATTATCAAATAATTTTAAATATTTCAAAAATTAAACATTTCTTATTGAATTCTGAGTTACGGGTATTAAAAAAATTTTTAAATTTAGACAAAAAAATGTATTTATTTTGAGTAAGCTATTATTCCCATTTGTAACGTTATTCTAAAACCATTTTACTGTGTTTCTTACAGCTTCCATATTTCCTACCAATAAACAAAAACTTAAATTAATACTGACATAATTAACATGGACTTGTAATAGTTTATAGTTCACAAGTTTCTTTAAATTATTTTGAATCTACAACAAACCTGAACAACAAAATATTGTATAGTTCAACAGTAAAGTAACCCTCACAGCAAATTAAAGAAACAAATAAAGGCACTCACCAGACAGTCAAATCAACCTCATCAGACAAATATTGTCTGTAATCCAACTGTGCAAAAAGTGGAAATAGTACTTGTACGCCTCCAATTGAATGCATAGCACTTTGAATGGAATGTGTTAAAACTGCCTTCACATCCTTGTAAGATCAAAAACACAGTAAAGAGTTCAATGATTTCTTTTCCAAAACAATTAAAAATAAGGCACAACAGTAAATGGAGAAACACTAAAATGTGACATTCCATGTGTTTAACAGAAGCTACCAAATACATCTCAATAACACATCAAAATTTACCATTAAAAATGTTCTTAAAAGATCAAAGTTAGTACCTGCAGCATAAGTGCATGTGGTGAATGAACAAAAATTGAAGAGTTGTCCTTAGGGGATGATTCAAGGCAAAGCTGGGCATCTGTAGCCCGTGGATTGTAGGTGAATGCAATGGCACTAGAGAGTTTGCCATCGTACAATAAAAGTTTGTGATGCTCAGCAAGGAAAAGGTCGCTTTCTGCTTTGAATTTAAATGTACCCTAAGAATTAAAAAGAAAACAGTTAAATAGTATGCCACAAAAAGAATCTAAGTACAAATCAACAGAGGTGTCAAACTTTAAGGAGACAGACCATTGATAATCTTTTAAAAGTATTATATAAGAGGATCCCTCCTTGTTTACTTCTAAAATTGGCTGAATTTTATTTTAAAGATGTATGTAATGGAAATCAAGACAACTTGACATTAAAACCTTACCTTAAAAATGTAAAAGTGATCAATAGATCACATTTTATCTTTTTTTCTTATATTCTGTCTTTTTTTTTAATTGTGGTCAAAAACATATAACACACAACTTACCATCTTAAGCATTTTTAGGTGTATAATTGAGGAACGTTAACTATATTTATATTGTTAAAAAACAAATCTCTAGAACTCTTACATCTTGCAAAACTGAAACTGTAGCCATTTAACAACTCCCCATTTCCTGCTCCCCACCAGCCCCTGACAATCGCAATTTTTCTTTCTGTTTGTATGAGTTGGTGACTCTTTTAGATACCTTATATAAATGGAATCATACAGTATATGTCTTTTTGTGACCAAAGCATTTCACTTAGCAGAGTGTCTTCATAGCTCATCTATGTTTTAGCTGATGACAGGATTTGTTTTTTTAAGGTTGAATAATGGTCCTGCGTGTGTGTGTGTGTCTTTCACATTTTCTTTATCCATTCATCTACTAATGGACATCTGAGTTACTCCTTTATCTTCGTTATTGAGAATGATATTACTATGAACATGGGTGGGCAAATATCTCCATGGGTAGGCAATTATTTTTTGTGTGCAAATATGTCCTCATGATCCTCTTTTCAATTATTTTGTATATATCCCATAAGTGAGATTACTGGATCACATGGAAGTTCTATTTGTAACTTTTTATAGAACCTCTATATTGTTGTCCATAGCAGCTGCACCACTTTTCATTTCTATCAACAGTGCACAAAGGTACCAATTTCTTCACATTCTCACCAACACTTGTTATTTTATTTTCTTTTTTTAAGTAGTCATCCTAAAAGGTGAAGTGATAGTTTACTGTAGTTTAAATTAGCACTTTTCTAATAACTTTCCATATGTTCATTGGTGATTTTTATATCTTCTTTAAAGAAATGTCTATACAACTCTTTTATGCATTTGTTTCACTGTTGTTCTTTTTGAGTCATAGAATTCAGATATTCTAGATATTAACCCCTTATCAGATATATGATTGCTAAATATTTTCTCTCACTCTGTAGGTTACCTTTCCACTCTGCTGGATATTTCCTTTGATGCGTAGAACTTTGTAACTTTGACATCATCTTATTACTTGTCTGTTTTCACTTTGGTTGCCTGTGCTTTTGGTGTCACAATCAAGAAATCACTGCCAAATTCAATGTCATAAAACTTCTTCATTACGTTTTTTTTTTTTTTTTTTGAGATGGAGTCTCGTCCTGTCACCCAAGCTGGAGTACAATGGTGCAATCTCAACTCACTGCAACCTCCGCCTCCTGGGTTCAAACGATTCTCCTGCCTCAGCCTCCCAAGTAGCTGGAATTACAGGTGCCTGTCACCATGCTCAGCTAATTTTTTTTGTATTTTTAGTAGAGACAGGGTTTCACCATGTTGGTGAGGCTGGCTGGTCTCAAACTCCTGATCTCATGATCCGCCCATGTCGGCCTCCCAAAGTGCTGGGATTACAGGCGTGAACCACTGCACCTGGCGTCTTTTAGGAGTTTTATAGTTTTACATCTTACTTTTAGGTCTTTATTTTCAGCTCATTTTTGTATATAATATATAATATGAATTAAGTATAAAACTTTTTTTAATCTGGATATCCAGTTTTCCCAAAATCATGTGTTTAACACACTGTCCTTTCTCCCGTATGTGGCCTTTCCTCATTTGTCATAGATCATTTGACCATATATGCCAAAGTTTATTTCTGGACATTCTGTTTTGTTCCATTGTCCTATGTGTCTAAGCAAGTCTAACATTGTTTTCATTATGTATCATAGCCTTGTAGTAAGTTTTGAAATCCAGAAGTGTAAAGCCTGCAACTTTGTTCTCCTTTTTAATATTGTTTTGGCTACTAAGAGTCCCTTGAGATTCCATATTAATTTCAGAATTGATTTTCTATTTATTTTTTTTAATGCCATTGAGATTTTGATAAGAATTGCACTGAATCCGTAGATTGCTTTAGGTAGTATGGATTTTTAACATATTAAATCTTCCACAACATGAACAAGGGATGTCTTTACATTTATTTGGGCCTCTTGAATTTTGTCAGCAACATTTTCTACTTTTCAGTGTACAACTCTTTTGCCTCCTTGGTGGAGTCAGGGTAGAGCTCTTTTGACACCTTGGTTGAGTTTATTTCTAAATATTTTATCCTTTTTTGATGGTACTATAAAAGGAATTATTTTTGTACTTTTCAAACTGTTCACTGTTACCACACAGAAACACAACTGATTTGTGTGTATTGATTTTGTGCCCTGCAACTCTGCTGAATTCATTTACTAGTCCTAACAGTTTTTGGTGAAATCTTTAGGGTTTTTTAGATATAAGGTCATGCCATATGCAAACAGATCATTTTACTTCTTCCCTTCCAACTTAGATGCCTTTTATTTCTTTTTCTTGCCTAATTGCTCTAACTGGATTTCCAAATACTGTGTTGAATAGAAATGGAAAGAATAGGCATCCTTGCTTTGTTCCTAATTTTAGAGGAAAAACTGTCAGTTTTTCACTGTTCAGTATGGTGTTAGTCATGGGCTTTTCATATATAATATTTTATTATGTTGAGGTAGTTTCCTTCTATTCACAGATTGCTGAGTGTTTTGGGTTTTTTTAATATCAAGAGTGTTGAATTCTGTCAAATGCTTTTTCTGTATCAGTTGATATATGATCATAAGGTTTTTGTAATTCACTGTTAACGTGATACATTGCATTGGCTGATTTTCATGTTGAACCATCCTTGCATTCCAGAAAGAAATCTTAATTTGACATTGTATATAATTCTTTTAACGTGCTGTTAAATTCAGTTTCTTAGTATTTTATTGAAGATTTTTCCATCAATATTCATCAGGGATATCGGTCTAAGTTTTCTTTCTTACATCATCTTGATCTGGCTTTGGTATCAGGGTAATGCTGGCCTCATAAAATCAGTTTGGTAATGTTCCCTCCTCATAAAATGTTTGTAAGTTTGAGAAGAATTGGTGTTATTTCTTCTTTAAATGACTGATAGCATTCTCCAGGAAAGCCATCTACTCCTTGGCTTTCTTTGTTGAAACGTTTTTTATTATTGATTCAATCTCCTTATTAGCTATAGGTCTTTTCAGATGTTTTAAAATTTATTCTTGATTCAGTCTCACTAGGTTATATGTTTCTAGAAAATTATCCATTCATTCTAAATTATCCAATTTGTTGGCATATACTTTTCATAGCATTCTCTTATAATCCTTTCTATTTCTGTGGCATGTTATAATGCCTCCTCCTTAATTTCTGATTTTACTTATTTATGTACTCTTCTTTTTTCCTTAGTCTATGTAAGAATTTGTCAATTTTGTTAATGTTTTAAAAAGCAACAACAACAACAACTCTTAATTTCATTGATTTTTTCCCCACTGCCTTACTTTTTTCTATTCCAGGGGTCTCCAACCAGGTACATGACCTGTTAGGAACCACAGCAAGAAGTGAGCAGTAGGCAAGCAAGCAAAGCTTCATCTGTATTTACAACCACTGCCCATCACTCACATTACTGCCTGAGCTCCGCCTCCTGTCAGATCAATGGCAGCATTAGATTTTTACAGGACAGTGAACCACCCTATTGTGAACTGCACATGCAACAGATCTAGATTGTGTGCTCCTTATGAGAATCTAATACCTGATAATCTATCAGTCTCCTATCACCCCAGGATGAGACCGTCTGGTTGCAGAAAAACAAACTCAGAGCTCTCACTGATTCTACATTATGGTGAGCTGTATAATTATTTCATTTTATATTACAATATAATAATAATAGAAACAAAGTGCACAATAAATGTAATGCACTTGAATCATCCCAAAACCATCACTACTGAGCCCCCACCACCCACAGTCCATGGAAAACCTGTCTTCCATGAAACTGGTCCCTGGGACAAAAAAGGCTGGAGACTGCTGCTCTATTTCATTTATTTCTGCTCAGATTTTTATCATTTCCTTCCTTATGCTAACATTGACTTTATTTGTTCTTTTTCCAGTTCCATGCTGTATAAATTCAGTTGTTGATTTGAGCTCTTTCTTCTTTTATAAATTATCATCACTATAATCTTCTCTCTTAGAACTGAGGTCACCGAATCCCATAAGTTTTAGTATGTTGAGTTTACATTTTGATTTGTCCCTAAATTTCCTTATGATTTATCCTTTGACCCAATGGCTGTTTTAAATGTGTTGTTTAATTTCTAAACGTTGATGGATTTTTCAGTTTTACTTTGGCAACTGGTTTCTGGTTTCATTTTACAGTGGTCAAAAAAGATACCTGGTATAATTTCAGTCTTAACTTTGTTGATACTTGTTTTGTCATATAACACGTGTCTATCCTGGAGAATGTTCCATGTGTGCTTAAGAGGCATGCAGGCCAGGCGCAGTGGCTCATGCCTGTAATCCCAGAACTTTGGGAGGCCAAAGCAGGCAGATTAGCTGAGGTCAGAAGTTTGAGACCAGCCTGACCAAAATGGCAAAACCTCATCTCTATTAAAATTACAAAATTAGCCGAGTGTGGTGACACATGCCTGTAATCCCAGCTACCTAGGAGGCTGAGGCAGGAGAAACACTTGAACCCAGAAGGCAGAGGCTGCAGGAGCCGAGATCACACCACTGCAATCCAGCCTGAGCAACAAGAGTGAAACTCTGTCTCAAAAAAAAAAAAGAGGAGGAGGAGAAGGAGGAGGAGAAGGAGGAGGAGAAGGAGGAGGAGGAGAAGGAGGAGGAGGAGGAGGAGGAGGAGGAGGAGGGGAAGGAGGAGGAGGAGGAGGAGAAGGAGAAGGAGAAGAAGGAGAAGGAGGAGAAGGAGGAGGAGGAAGAGGAGGAGGAAGAGGAGAAGGAGGAAGAGAAGGAAGAGGAGGAGAAAGAGAAGGAGTAGGCACATTCTATCGTTGTTTCATCGAGTGTTATTTATATTCCTACTAAATACACTGGGCTGTGTTGCTATTCAAGTCTCTGTTTCCTTACTGATCTTCTGTATGGTTGTTCTACTCATTATTGAAAGTTGAATACTAAAGTCTCCTACTATTATGGTGTTGCTATCTACTTCTTTTAATTCTATCAAAGTTTGCTTCATGTGTTTGAGAGCTCTGATGTTGGTGCATATATTTGCATTTCTTCTTTCTGGGGAACTCACCCTATCATTATATAATGTCCTTCCTTTGTCTCTTTTGACTGTTTTTGACTTAAAGTTTATTTTGTCTAATGTAAGTAGGCTACTCCTACTCTCTTCTGGTCACCATTTGCACACATCTCTTTTTTGTGTGGATAAATAATAACTGTATATATTTTTGGGGTCCATGAGATGTTTTAATATAGTCATGCAACATGAAATAGGCATATAATGCAGCATGGACATCCATCCCTTCAAGCATTTATCTATTTAGTTGAAAACAATCCAATTACACTATTTTAAAATGTACAATTATTGATTATAGTCAATCTGCTGTGGTAACAAATAGATCTCATTATTTCTTTCTTTCTTTCTTTTTTTTTTTTTTTGTAACCATTAACTAAACTCCCTATGTATAAACCACCTTCAAATCAAGGTAAACTAACATTGGTTAAGAACAGAACAGTAAGTAAACTACCTTGTATCCCAGGCCCAACTGATAAATAGCAAAAATCTGAGCTGCATTAAGAGCTTCACTGAAAAGGTAAACTGCAGTCATCTGACCACAGAATACTCTATTAGCATCTGCTGTTTCTGATGAGCCCAGGAAACATTTGTCAAAGGTCTGTAAGAGAAAAAAAATTTTACTAGAAAACAAAAAAACATACTCCAGAAATAATAAAAACCTATATTGTCATAAATGTTTTGTCCATTCTAAACTGCATCTAAGTGGACTAAAATAATTTATACCATGAGACCACTAGAAAGAATTTTGAAAAATGTGTATGTAATGACATTAGGGGATATAGAAAAGTTTTAAATATGTGTGTTCTCAAGCCAAACCACCGAGATCAAATCCCTGCTTCCTATGCCACTGAGCAAGGCAAGTTACTTAACTTTTTGTGCTTCACCATATCTGTAAAATGAAGATTATAATAATGCTTATCTTGCAAGGTTGCTGGGGCTTCTTAAAAATAAAGCTATTTATTATAATGCCTGGAATACAAAAAACACTCAATAAAAGTTAATGTAAGAAAAAACTGGTTGCAAAACAATACTTACATATGACTGCTTTTTTGTATTAAAAAAAGAACTAACATTTATTGAGCACTCATTCTGTATAAGGCACTCTACTAATAGATTTATGGATATTATTTAATCAGGTGACAACTTTCTGAGGTATGAGTTATTTTATGTCCATTTTCAGGAGGAAAAATACCAAGGCCTAATAGATTAGGTAAAATCATACAGTCAATAAATGACAGAGCTGAGATTCAAAACTAAGTCTGTCTGATTCAACACCCTGATCTCATAAGGTTAGCACTGCACAATATGTATATATGTGTAGCAAAGGATATGAAAAGGGGAGTTAAAGGTATATGGGTAATATATTTTATGTTCATTTTCCTGGTCTGTATTTTTTTCAAGTTTTTATAAAAAGGACACAATTAGAGGAAAAACAATTTAAATTTCATTCTAATCTATAGATTTATTTTTGAAACCTGTAAAGATTACAACATAATGGTTATCTATAGCTATAGCAGTTAGGATTATATGCAAAATTTATAAGTATGCTTCATTTAACTCATTCATAAAAATGATCACTACAGCTCCTTGTAGTGGAGCTCCCATTCATTTTGATAAATGAACCAATGACCCACTGCCCAGATATAGCCACTGTTAGCTATAAATCCTTATTTCTACCTATATGGAATAATTTTATAACAAGGACTCAGTAATATTTTAGTGACACATTAAATTCTATTAACAAATTAACATGCTAGCCAAATTATGCTTATAAAAATCTACCATTGTAATATTTAGAATTTTATATTCAAGTTATAAAACTTTTTCTTATTTAACAAACTCATGTTTTTAAAATCATTATTTTCATTGCAACATTTTGAAACTACTTACATCACTAGTGTTGACAAACCATGTTATCTCTCCATAGGACGCTAGTTCACCATTCACATAACATCGAAGTTCACTGTTCTTCCATCGGTTATAGATGTGCACTATGGTAACCATATACCACTGAAGAAGCAAAAAACAATAAAAAATACAAAGATAACAATTCTCCCAATAATGCAAACATATTGATAATTAGAAGTTAAATAACTTGTAATTCAACCTAAAAATAAAATAAGAGTACCTCTGTTAAATTCAGTATTTATCTTCTGGAACAGTATCTATTCATGGGGCCTTTCAACTGATAAGAACTTAACCACTAGATTATTTTTCCAGCTTTTTATTATGAAAAATTTCAAATATACCCCCAAAATCTGAAAATCCAGTACAACACCCCCTTTTCCCACCACCTAGATTCCACAATTGTCAATTTTTTGCCATATTTGCTTAATCTATCTGACTACGTATCTACCTATACATTTTGTTGATGAATCATTTATTAATGGTTTTGTACCTCTAAACTTTTAGGTACAAAAAACTTTAATATAAATTCTTTTGTACCTCTAAATTTTAAGGTACAAAAACAAACACATATTAAATTTGTACCAGTAAAATAAATGTCATACATATTTTCTTATATCTCCCTAATCTCCATAAATAACTAAATTTGCAATCTTTTTCACATCCAAATCAGAGAGGTCAATCATCCAGTGATTTACACTTCATCTTTTCAAACAATAAAACTGGAGTTATGCTTTAGCATGTTATATGAGTAACACTAAAACAAAGCATTTTGATGACTAGCATAGCTTGTTAACATAACAATGACTCAAAAATCATGTACCTTTTGTGGCTTGAAATCAAATTTCACACAATGTTGAAAGCCTTTTCCTTTTGACTTTATTGATGTTATAATCAAACAGCCTCCAACAAAGTGAGCAGAATAGCCAAGACCTTTGCTGGTTCTGAAACTATAAAAAATAGGTTTTCATTTTACTTCTAAATATTATTCTCAGTTTCAAAGTCAGATTTTAACACTAATCAGTTATATAAACACATACCAATACAAATATGGTTTATCCTTATCTACATTGATGTTATTCACAGGATCCATTCTAAGCCATGTATGAAATGTAAAACCATTCTGGTACGGCCATTTGGCTATAGGAGGTAATGCAATAGCCTAAAGGAAAAAAATTTTGAGTTATTAACTCACATGAAAAACCATATTATTGAAATCCTGAAAATAAGACTTTGCAATGCTATACAAATTTATACTATATCACATTACTTTATGTCAATTAAAATATCTGAAAGAAGACTTCATCTGGAAGAAGAATTTTAATAACTTTTTAATTTTCCCAAATACATAGTAATGTTAATTAAATGAA
This sequence comes from Cacajao melanocephalus, assembly GCA_963573385.1. Lineage (NCBI taxonomy): Eukaryota > Metazoa > Chordata > Mammalia > Primates > Pitheciidae > Cacajao > Cacajao melanocephalus. Next base: position 49,166 of record CAUYLG010034407.1, on the reverse strand, counting down.
AGAAACATTCAGTGTAACCTGCTGGACACATGAATCTTGTCTTCTTCATGTCTTAAAATGAACATACCCACAGAGATTCTAATGAAAAGAGATAGGTAGTGATATCAAATTAGAAATTTGATGAAATTGTCAGGGATTAGAATAGAGAAAGATGGACAGGAATGAAAAGAGAAAAAACTTGGTATATGCTGCTTTAATAAAACTACAAATATGAAACTGAAGACTATTAGTTCATAATATTTTTAAATTATATTCAGAAGTCAGTATACAAATGGCTTTACCACTTGGTTTAAATACTACATAAGAGAAGGATCTTGTATAGCCAAAACAATCTTTAAAAAGAAGAACAGGCCAGGTGCAGTGGCTCAAGCCTGTAATCCCAATATTTTGGAAGGCTGAAGTGGGCAGATGACCTGAGGACAGGAGTTTGAGATCAGTCTGGCCAACATGGTAAAACCTTGCCTCTACTAAAAAAAGTACAAAAATTAGCCCAGCAGGGTGGTGGGTGCCTATAATCCCAGCTACCCGGAAGGCTGAGGCAGAAGAATTGCTTCAACCCAAGACAGTGCCATTGCACTCCAGCCTAAGCAACAAGAACAAAACTCTGTCTCAAAAAAAAAAGAAAGAAAGAAAGAAAGAAAAAGAAGAAAACAAGAACAAAGTTGGATGACTCATACTACCAAATTCAAAACCTACCATTAATATAAAGCAACAGTGATGAAGACTGTGGTATTAGCATAAGGCCTTAGTGTGCTTTGGTTAGGCAAATCCTTTTTAATTATGCCACCAAAAGCACAAGTGACAAAAGAGAAAATATATATACTGGACTTTATTAAAATTAAAACCTGTGCTTTAAGGAACACCATCAAAAAAGTGAAAAGACAAGCCACAAAAATGGGAGTAAACATTTGCAAACTGAATATCTGATAAAGGACTTGTAACCAAAATATATAATCTTACAACTCAATAATAAAAAGACAAATACAATTTTAAAAGGGGAAAAAGATCTACACACACATGTCTCCAAAGAAGATATACAAACAGCCAATAAAAACATAAAAAGATGCTCAATATCATTAGTCAAAAAAGAAATGCAAATCAAAACTACGATGAGATACCACTTCATACCAACTAGGATGGCTACTAATACAATCAAAAAGACAGCCTATAGTCCCAGCACTTTGGGAGGCTGAGGAGGGTGGATCACTTGAGGTCAGGAGTTCAAGACCTGCCTGGCCAACATGGTGAAACCCTGTTTCTAGCAAAAAGTAGAAAAATTAGCCGGGCATGGTGATGCGCACCTGTAATCCCAGCTACTCAGAAGACTGAGGTACAAGAATCACTTGAATCAGGGAGGCGGAGTTTGTAGTGAGCCAAGATCACACCACTGCATTCCAGCTTAGGTGACAGAGCAAGACTCTGTCTCAAAAAAAAAAAAAAAGATATTAACGATATTGGCAAGGATGAGAAATCTGACCCTTATACTTTGCTGGTGGGATCGTAAAATAACACAGCTACTCTGGAAAATGGTCTAAAAGTTCCTCAAAATGTTTAAGACTATATGACCCAGAAATTCTAATCCTAGGTACATACCCAAGATAAATTAAAACATATGTCCACACATACACAAATGTCCATAGCAATATTATTGATAATAGCCCAAAAAGTGAAAATCCCAAATATCCATTAGTTGACAAATGATTAAAGTGTGGTATATCCATAAAATATAATATTAGCCATAAAAAGGAATGAAGTACTGATACATGCTATACCATGGATAGATCTTGAAAACATCATGATAAGTGAAAAAAGCCAGTCACAAAACATCACATGTTGTATGATTCCACTAATAAGAATGGTCCAGAATAGGGATGGAGAATATGGGGAGTGACTGCTAATCAGTATGGGGTTTCTTTTGGGTGTGATGAAAATGTCCCAGAATTGATTGTGGTGATGGCTGACAACTATATGAACACATTTACCAACTACACTATATACTTTCAACGGGTTAATTGTATAGTATGTGACTTATATCTCAATAAAGCTGTTTTTTAAAAAATTCAAACTATACAAGCTTCTGTTTTATTGTAACTTACATATCCAATTATGTATACATATAATATATATATTCTTTTATATGTATTAGATATTACATAAAACATGAAAGACATCATAGAGCCAAACTTCAGTAATAACACTATTGAGAACGGAAGAGGCTGATTTAAAATGACTGTTGTATTAAGAAAAAAAGGAAAATAATAATTATGGCTCACAGACTGACAAAAAAATTTTTAGGAAAAATATATATTCAGTGTATACACATGTTCTCTCTCACTAAAAATGATATCAAAGATGTAAAACCTTTGTAAAAATACCTTATCCATGAATACTTTAAATTCCCATTAAAAGCTATGTTTAAGGAAAGGAAGTCATTGAACAAATTTAAAACATGTATTCTCTTCAAGTTTCAAAAGCTGTTCAGCTCAACTGCCCTATTTTTAAGATAAATGCACGCATTGCAAGCTCAGAGAACTGTAAATAATAAAATTATAACATGAGGCATGAAAAAAGGTAATCTCATAAGAATACTTTTTATGTTAGAGGCAATGACAGGCTGTATGACAAGAAAGCAAAATTATTCTGAAAAGCTACAAATCTAAAATGCCGTATAAGGAAAAACTGTAAAGGAAAAAACTGGGCAATAAAACTTTTCAAAAGAAGTTGTGTATTGTGTATATAACATTCAAATATTACAAATGTCATATTAAAACATATTCTTATCTTTCTGCAGATATTGCCAGGCTACAAAGGGCCTAAGGTAAGATTTTATAAGAACTAAAGTAAAAAAATGAATGATGGTGGCTCATGCCTGTAATCCCAGGACTTTGGGAGGCCAAGGCAGGGGGATCATGAGGTCAGGAGTTCGAGACCAGCCTGGCCAGCATGGTGAAACCCCATCTCTATTAAAAATACAAAAAATTAGCCGGGCATGGTGGTGCACATGTGTAGTCCCAGCTACTTGAGAGGCTAAGGCAGGAGAACTGCTTGAACTTGGCAGGTGGAGGTTGCAGTGCGCCCAGTTTGCGCCAATGCACTCCAGCCTGGGCAACAGAGTGACACTCTGCCTCAAAAAAAAAAAAGAAGGCCGGGTGCAGTGGCTCAAGCCTGTAATCCCGGCACTTGGGGAAGCCCAGGTGGGCGAATCACGAAGTCAAGAGATCAAGACCATGGTGAAACCCCGTCTCTATTTTTTTTAAAGAAAAAAAAGTTTAAAAAAAAAAATGAAAGATAAGTTCAGGAAAAGAACAGACTAAAATATCGTTTTAAAAAGTTTGTTTTGCTTGTAACAGACTGACCAATGTAATACTGAGGAGATTTTTAAAACTTCCATCTATAACTCATATACATTATATAATGTGCTTCTATAATATTATGAAACATTACAGATATCACTATTACACACAATTGTCTTATCTATAAACTGATTAACAGCTTACAAGAATGCAGAGACCAACATAATTTGGAAACTCACAAGTCAAGGAAAACTTGCATAGTAAGTTTCAGAGTCTCTATTTCTTCACTATCATTCTATACACCAGATACACAAAAACCAGAGATAGAGTAATCAAAGGTGAGAGAAACATGTTCACAAAGATTGACATGAAGGTATTACACACAAATAGCTACTTAGGAAAACATGGCTATTTTTAAAAGAATGAGGTTCTTATTCCATTGCTGACCAAGCTGTGACTGGGCATTTTCTCAGCTAAGTCAAGCCTGTTTTTTCACCTCTAAAGCAATTACAAAAAGTAACATGCACAACTGTCGTAAGGATTAAAGTATGTTGAGCAGAAGTTTCTACCTAGCACAGAACCTGTCAGAGGTGTTCACAGGGCTGTACTTTCAAGGAGCAAAGAAAAGAACTGGGAGTGATTTCCTCATTAATATTACTTACTGCAGCACTCTTTCCTGGAAAGTTGAAAAAGGCATCAGGACCATACTTCTGAGGCATATGCTTTAACACAGACAGCAACTTCCCAGCATGTGGAGGCTATGAAGATAATTAACAATTCACTAACCACATTATTCACCATAAGACAAAAAGAAAAACACATTTTTAATATAGTCTTGCTTTAATATATACAAGAATAATTCTATAAGCTTAAAAGCATATAATATTATTTTTTCAGTTATTTTCAAATATCTTAAAGAAAAAATGTACTCTATGCCAGTTTTTGTAATGCTGTAGGGCATATTAGGTATTCAATAAATATAAGGCAATATCATTAGACACCTGAAACTCCTCTTCTCCATGCTGCAGCAGCAAAAATGATTTTTTTTTTTTGAGATGGAGTCTTGCTCTAACACCCAGGCTGGAGTCCAAGTGCAGTGGCATGATCTCAGCTCACTGCAACCTCCACCTCTCAGGTTCAAGTGATTCTCCTGCCTTGGCCTCCCAAGTACCTGCGATTACAAGTGTGCGACACCACACCCAGCTTATTTTTTTGTATTTTTAGTAGAGACAGGGTTTCACCACATTGGCCAGGCTAGTCTCGAACTCCTGACTTCAAGTGATCCGCCTGCCTCAGCCTCCCAAAGTGCTGAGATTTTAGGCATGAGCCACTGCACCCAATCTGTTAAAAACAAACTACATCAACCCACTACCCACCCTTCTTTAAAATTAAAACACTTAAAAATTTAGCAAATACTTAAATAATGCTTACTATATTACACTGTTAAAAGTACTTCAAAAAGATACTAGAACATGCATGTTTATAGCAGCATAATTCACAATTGCAAAATCGTGGAATCAACCCAAATGTCCATCAGTCAATGGGTAGATAAAGAAACTGTGATGTGTATCATATATTTGTGATGGAATACTACTCTGCCATAAAAATAAATGAATTAACAGCCATTTGCAGTGACCTGGATAAGACTGGAGACTATTATTCTAAGTGAAGTAACTCAGGAATAGAAAACCAAACATTGTATGTTCTCACTGATACGTGGGAGCTAAGTTATGAGGACACAAAAGAATAAGAATGACACAATGGACTTTGAAGACTTGGAGGGAAGAATGGGAGGGGGAGCGCAGGATAAAATACTACAAATATGGAGTACTGTATGTATATTGCTCAGGTGATGGGTGCACCAAAATCTCACAAATCACCGCTAAAGAACTTACTCATGTAACCAAATACCACCTGTACTCCAATAACTTACGGGGAAAAAAAACAAAAAATAAACATTTCAAAAAAATGGTACTTTAAAAATATTAAAATATTTTAACTTCATAACCATCCTATGGGATAGTATTATTATTATTATCCCCAGTTTATATAAGAAGAATCTGAGGCAGAGGAACATTCCCAAAGTCATATAGGTAATAATTGTCAAGGTCAGGATCAGAACTCAATCTGAGTCCAGAGTCCATGCTTTTAAACACTATACAGGCCAGGCACAGTGGCTCACGCCTGTAATCCCAGCACTTTGGGAGGCCGAGGCAGGCGGATCATGAGGTCAGTGCATACTGGAGGTCGGGAGTTCGAGACCAGCCTGACCAACATGATGAAACCCCATCTCTACTAAAAATTCAAAAATTAGCTGGGCATGGTGGCACACACCTGTAATCCCAGCTACTCAGGAGGCTGAGGCAGAAGAATCGCTTAAACCTGGGAGGCAGACGTTGCAGGGAGCCAAGATCACGCCACTGCACTCCAACCTGGGAGACAGAGTGAGACTCCATCTCAAAAAAAAAAAAAAACTATACAGATGCTCCTCAACTTATGATAGAGTTACATCCTGATAAACCTACAGTAAGTTGAAAATAATGTAAGTTGAAAGTATGTTTTCAACCCGAAATATTGTCAACTTAAGATGGGTTTAGCCAGAGGTAGCCCCATGCTAAGTCGAGGAGCGTACTGAATGCATATCACTTTCACACCACCATAAAGTCAAAAAACAAACAAACAAACAAAACCTATACTTTCACCATTAAAATAGGGACCAAAACCTTTAACGTGGACTGTAAGATACTTACCTTCTTTAGCCTTATTTTGCTTCTTACTCTCCCCTTCTCCCTGCAATCTATCCTTTTCTCAGTCTTCGTCCCACAAGAGGGCCTCAGCACAAACTATTCCTTATGCTTAAAACGTTCTCAAAAGGGCTCTTCTACACACCTCTTAACCAAGTCAATCTTACCCAGCCTTTAGAGCTCATCTTAACAGTCACTTCCTCAGGGTAGTCCTCCTTGAAACTGAAAGTGGATTAACCTTCCCTATCACATTTCATTCTATAATATACCTCTACAGCATAACATATAAATATATCTATATGTATAGCATATATATATAAAAGCTGCAACACTGAGTTTATTTGATTAATGTTTCTTTGGCCCACAAGTCTCTAATACATGAAACAACCAACAACAAAAATCTCACTTGCACTTACAAGGAAAAACAAAAGTTAATTAGACATATCTCATTTTAATCATTTTTAACCAAATAAAAGTGTAGGGCATTTTAAACTTTTAAACTGCTAAAAGTTTAAAAGTTCAAAATAGGGTCAAACTACAAATGAAATCACTGGTTTGCCTTCATCTTTCTTTCATAGATGATATATATCATAATTACTAACCATGTAAAAGAGTTTGGCAACCTTTCACCTAAATATTAAGTGGAAAGCTTCATTCTTAAATGAGTAAGAAATTTTCAATTAACTATACTGCTCAATTATAAAAACATAATAAGTAACTACAATCACAGTGATTTTTTAAAATAAATTCCAAACTGAAATAAAGTAACCAAAAATAACTTCGCAGTCAAAAATAAAAATACAGTATTATAGCATGTCCATCTAGAAACATCATTCCTCCAAATTTATTTTCCTATAAACCAGTCAACAAAAGAATACATTAAGATAAGCACTTTACTTGACAGACATTGCTGGGGGAGTGCATACTGTACTTGGGAAAGCCTTTCAGAAAAAAAATTAGTAGGCCAGGCACAGTGGCTCACATCTGTAATCTCAATGCTTTGGGAGGCCAAGATGGAAGGATCACTTGAGCCTAGGAGGTTGAGACCAGCCTGGGCAACATGGCAAAACTTCATCTCTGTAAAAAAATACAAAAACTAGCCAAGAATGGTGGCAACTGCCTGTGGTCCCAGCTACTTGGAAGGCTGAGGTGGGAGAATCGCTTGAGCCAGGAGGCAGAGGTAGCAGGGAGCCAAGATCGCACCACTGCACACCAACCTGGGCAACAGAGAAAGACTCCGCCTGAAAAAGAAAAAGGAAAAGAAATAGAAAAAGAAAAGATGTAATAGTCATATTTCAAGAGTCTATAAAATCATTCATGTCCACTGATGCACTATTTCCACATGTAAAAATCTATGCTAAAGTAATCATCACAAGGGTAGACGAAGATTTAGATACAGGGATTTTTCACTGCACTGCTATAACAGCAAAAGATAGAAATAATACGCCTAATATTAAATAACTAAATAAATGTAATGAATATCTGAACAAGGCCTTGCTCTGATTTTATAAATAGTTCATTATTTTTTCACTTAATCATCTAAACCTATTCTCATTCTCCTCCCCCTAGCCATAAGTAACTATATTAACATGTTTAATCTTTTGTATGTGGATTATTCTTCAAAAATATGGTAGCTCATGCCTGTAATCCTAGCACTTTGGGAGGACTGCTTGAGCTCAGGAGTTTGAGACCAGCCTGGATAACATGGCAAAACCCAGTCTCTAAAGGAAATGCAACTCAACATGGTGGGGCTAAGATAGTAAGAGCTTTAAGTTAAAGAATTCCCAAAACTAACACAGAACTAGGAATTATTGAGACCCTGCTAGACACTGTGGAGAGACCACAGTCTTTTATTACCTCCTATCCTACGTCTGAGACTTAAGAGTTATTCAACAGAGACTCTGTAAGAGACATGCCTGAATAGCAGGCTAAACTAGCCCTAGCATAACAGCCTAAACTAGCCCTAGCATAACCACTCTAAATCTGACTGAAAAATAAACTTAAAACTAGTTTTAAAGGATAAAGTTGATCCACAAATAACTTAATTGCCTGCAAAACCAGTCTAACAATCTCAAAAGGAATATGACAAAATCCAACATTCAACAACATACAATTTGCTGTGTCTGATATATTGCCTAAATTCAGTAGCGATAAGCAGCAGAAAAACATACAGGAGCAAAATCACTAAAAAACTGACGTAGAAAATGACAATCTAGAATGAAAAAACAAGAGCATTAAAGCAACTACTAATATGCTACATACCGTCAAGGATTTAAAGGAATTAAATGAGGGGAAAATGGAAAACATTTAAAAGAACGGGCAGTCGTGGTAGCTCACACCTGTTATCCCAGCACTTTGGGAGGTTGAGGTGGGCAGATCACAAGGTCAGAAGTTCGAGACCAGCCTGACCAACACGGTGAAATCCCGTCTCTACTAAAAATACAAAAATTAGCCAGGCGTGGTGGCACACGCCTGTAAAATCCGAGCTACTCAGGAAGCTGAGGCAGGAAAATCACTTGAACCCATGAGGTGGAGGTTGCAGTGAGCCAAGATTGCACCACTGTACTTTAGCACTCCAGCCTGGGTGACAGAGTGAGACTCTGCCTTAAAAAAAAAAAAAAAAGAAAAAGAAAAAGAACCAAATAGAATTTACAGAAAGAAAAATATACTATCTGAAATTTCAGTGGATGGAATTAACACACTGCTGAAGGAAATATCAGTTAACTTGAGACTATAGCTATAAAAACAATCTAAAATAAAGCGTAAAATGACTAAAAGAAGAGTTAACAGAGCTGTAACCTGTGAGACAATATCAAGAGGTCTAACGTATCTATAATTGGAGTCCCGGAAAAGATGGAAAGCGGGGACAAGAAGACAATTATTTGAAGAAACAATTACTAAAATGTTTCCAAATTTTATGACAGCTGCCTTAGAAACCCACAGATGCAAAAACTCTAAGAAGATAAATACAAAGTAAGCTAGAACCAGAAATATAATCAAATTCAATGAAAATCAGTAATAAAACTCTAAAATTAAACAGCCAGGAGAGACATATGCTAAAGAATCTAAATTTTAACACGATGAATAAGAATAATTGCAGGGCACAAATTTAAATATATTTAATCAAAGCTAGAGTAAGGATCAGCTGGCTGAGCTGTTGCTGTGGTTCAATGATCTCTAAAGGGCACTAAAATAAGTCTGGAAATGCAACAAAAAAGGAGAAAATATTTACTACTACTCCTCAATGGGACAAATAACTATATGGTAGAAAAAAGAGTTTGATAAGGCACCTGGGGTTCAAAATAATTCACCCCCATCACTACCCATTGCAAATGACTCAAGTTGCATCTAAAGAGGGGAGATCCAATTAACTGCAGAGGTTTTGTTCACGGAGTGAGTTACTCAAGTTTAGGGGACTCAGCTAAAACTAGATCAAAAGGAAGAAAACCTAGGTACTATTACATAATACTTTTCTTTCTCTAAATTTTTTAAAATAAATACCGAATGTACATTTAAAGAACAACAATTTAAAGAATTAAATTATCAGTTTGCCTGAAACACCATTATCTTAGTGCATGCTCTTAGAGTCCAAGCAGGGCAAGAGTAGCCATAGGGATCTCAATGCTATTTTAATTAATCTATTCAATTTGACAATTATGCCATGTATAATAATATCAGTTACTTACAAGCTATTAATGTGTTTGGGAGGGGGATACTTTAAAATACCAAAGAGTACTTAAGTTTTTTTACCCATTGTCCTTTATCTCCTTGAAGTTTACTGAAGAAAAGCTTTAGCTCTCGAACTGTCAAATTGTAGCTAGCCAGCACTCCCAACATGTCAACTAAAAGATCTAGAAACAAAAGAAAACAATAAAATAACTTTGCTAGTTATATTTCTTGAATATTTAAAATAAACTGTGCTTATTTAAGGGCTTGGACACTAAAGTTCTAAGTGCATGCTATAGGCTCAAGTATTTCTTAAATATTGCTAAATGGAATAAGAAAAATACATATTTAAAAATAAAACTTTATTTCTTCGCATATACTGTACTACAGAAAAAACCATACCTGCTATCATATTGTCAACTTTTTCAATTTTCCCAAGCACTTTTTCAACAAGTCCTACTTCAGTGCAGACTTGAAGATTTCGTATGCTTTTCTTCAGAATGGCTGTAAACATGCTCCAGACTTCTGCTTGACAAGTAATGTCACATTTTTCCAGTAGGTCCACCATACAGTTGATACTCTCACTTTCTTGGATAATGAAATTCATTTCCAAATCAAACTGTCCTCCTACCAGCTTCCAAAAGAAACACACACACACACACACACACACACACACACACACACATTAAAAGCATTAGTATCCTCAATATCACTATAGCATGTAAAACAAAAGTTTCATTAAAAAAAAAACAGCACAAAAAACTTCTGAAGTTATCTCCAAATTTAGACAGCAAAGTCAAGTAAAATAACATAAAAATTAAAATAGTTTTCAACAAAAATAAATATAGGATGTCTTAGGTAAATTGCTATCCACTAACCTGTTACCAACAAAGATCTAAATCAGCTCTAAAATTGCTTCTCATTCATTATTTCGTTTATGAATTACCAAATCTGCGAACTACACAGAATAATCTAAAGCTCCTTTATTACCTAAACAAGTTATGAGCTCATAGCAAAACTGAAAAGATGAAGAAGGTTCAGAGTGGTCACACATTGGAGTTTATATTAGTCAAATTTTTAGTGTATTATACCTATTCATTTACATCTCTTCTTTTCTGTCAATAATCAGTATGACTTACATATAAATAATCACACATCCAAAGTCAGTAATCAAGAAAATGTATTCCACTAATATTACTGTCAGAAAGCTATACCTATACCAACCTTGTCATCTCACCCTGAGACTCCCCACACAGAGGGAAGGTTTGTAAATTTTAAATAAATCCTAATTATTTAAAGGAATTAAAATACTTTTAGAATTACCTTTGTAGAGGTATCTCATTAAACTAGATTTTTAAATACATTTTTAAAAATTTAAATTTTTTAAATTTAAAAATACCTACATTTAAAGTACACAATACGCTATCTTAACCAGATTTTTAAAAGATCTGAGTCAGAAATAGTTACACACATGATTCACCTACACTTCTTTCTTTCTGAATACTTCTTGGTTTTTCATTACGCATTATGCATTTCTAAACAGCATACCCAAAAGGTATGCAAGAAGAAGAAGAAAGTGAACTTTAAAAAGCAAATCCAATGGCTTATAAAAGAGTAACAGACATAACCAAGTAGAGTTTAGTCCAGGAAAGCAAGGAAGGTTCAAAACTAGGAAATACATTAAAATTCCTTTCTGCAGGATCAACATGTATCCCAGGTTCTGACAAAAATATACACAGACATGAGACTGAAAAAAGTAGAAATGAACAAAGTGAGGACCATTACCTGCATGCAGAGAGGCAAGAACTCCTGGCAAGCACAGCGATAAAGACATTTCATCTTTCCAGGAAAGCTCTGGCAGAGATTTCAGGATACAATGCTTTGTATCATCACTACCAGGCAGTATTAGGAGATGATAGTTGGGATTTTGCTAAAGCAAGTCTCTCCTTGTGATAGTCAATTCTGCTAGTTACATGGCCCTGGCTATAAAGTATATGTGCTTGATTCCCTAGTCCTCCTGGATAAACATTATAAGCTATCTATTATACTATGAAATACTCCATTCTTCTCAAACTTGTTGAATTAAATTATATTGGCCATAAATATCATGTTTGTAAATTTTTTAAATACATAATGCAAATAAGAACTTTAATATAACTGTTTTGGTTGTATTATTTCCTTGTTTTGTAACTTTTCATTTTGAAGTAATTTTAAACATTCAAAAAAGCACAGAACTCCTTTATACTCTTTATCTAGCTTGCCCAATGTACATATATTACATACTCATAGTACAACCATTTAAACTAGGAAACTAACATTTATAATACCATTAACCAATCTACAGATATTACCATAAAAAGGTAAAAAAAAAAAAAGGCATTTTTATAAATAAGGTGCATCTAACAATGCCTGGCTGGTGGTTATTATTATAAATTTTATAATTTTATATCTACATTTGTACAATGTTATATGATAAAAGTGACATCTAAATATAACAAAGATCATTTAATCAAAAGGTTGGTGGCTGGGCATGGTGGTTCACACCTATAATCCCAAAACTTTGGGAAACTAAGGCAGGAGGATCACTTGAGATCAGGAATTTGAGACCAGTCTGGCAACACAGCCAGACTCTGTCTCTACAGTCCAAAAAAAAAACAAAAAAATGACCCAGGCATGGTGGTGGGTACCTGTAGCCCTAGTACTCAGGAGGCTAAGGTGGGAAGATCGCTTGAGCCCAGGAGTTCAAGGCCACAGTGAGCTATGATCACACCACGGCACTCTAGCCTGGGCAACAGTGCCCTGTCTTAAAAATAAATAAATAAATAAGTTTAGGGATAGCTATATTCAAATTTCTGGGGAAAAAAACAATCAATCCGTCATAACATTAAAAAAAATTCCAAATGAGTTTAAGATTTAAATGTAAAACTGAAGTCATAAAATGAGTCGGAAATAAAAGTCATAAAAGCACTAAATGGGCCAGGCGTGGTGGCTCATGCCTGTAATCCCAGTACTTCTGGGAGGCCAAGGCGGGAGAGTCATGCAAGTCCAGGACTTCAAGACTACAGTGAGTTATGATCATACCACTGCACTCTAGCTTGGGTGACAGAGCAAGCCATGTCTGTAAAAAATAAAAACTAATTAAATAAAAGCACTGAATGAAATGATGCAAAAAATATTTTATAACTTCAAGTGGTAAAAGCTTTTCTAAGAGTTTTTCAGACTTCTGGACTTCATATTGACACATTTAACTATATAGTAAGTGGAAACTCTATAAGCAAAAAAAAAATCAAAAAGTAAATTATACACTTAGAAAAATCATTTGCAACTCATATCATTACATAAGTACAAATAACTTCCTGAAAAAAAAATTTTTTCAGGAAATTTATCTGCTTATGGGAACTAGGCAAAGGTAATGAACAAAAAGGGAACTACAAGTGGCACTAAAACATGAAACTCAACTTTGCTTACAAAATGAGTGAATATTAAAACTACACTAATATACCATTTTTATATATTTGATTAACAAATTCCAAATTTCTAACAATATATAAAAATAATACATAGTATGTGCAAGAACATGAGGAAACAGGTACTGTCATACATTACTGTTGAGGAAACAGGTACAATATGACTTACTTAGAGCAATTAGCGTTGAGTACGATGGCACACACCTATAATCCCAGCACTTTGGGAGATCGAGGGATCTCTTGAGCACAGAAGTTCAAGACCAGCCTGGGCAACACAGTGAAACCCCAGTCGCTACTAAAAATAGAAAAATTAGCCAGGTGTGGTGGCGCACGCCTATAATCCCATCTACTTGGGAGGCTGAGGCACGAGAACCACTTGAACCAGGGAGGCAGAGGCTGCAGTGAGCCAAGATCACACTACTGCACTGCAGACTGGTTGACAGAGTGAGACCCTGTCTCAAAAAAGAAAAACAAAAAACAGCAATTTGGTGATATCTATCAAATTTTTTTATTTTTGAAACATTAATCAAACAACTAGAAATTTATATTATAGATACATTTAGATAACAATGTTAGATACAAGACCTTCATTGTATTGAATTTTTTTAAATTATAAGATAAAGGTTAATGAAGTTGTATATAACTATACAATGGAATATGATGTACATACTGAAAAGAATGAGGCCACTCTGTGATATGAAAAGATCTCTAAGATACTTTAAGTGAGAAAATCAAGGTGGAGAAAGTGTGAATGGTAGGCTACAATTTGAGTGTAAAACATTTACACATAGACCTATGTGTGTGCTAAATATGTCTAAGAATAAACTAACTATTGATTGCCTCTGGAAAAGAAAATTTGTATTGCATAGAAGGCAAAGAAAAATATTTTAGTACATACATTTTTGAACAATTTGAATTTTGTGATATGAACATATATTACTTATTTTAATAAACAATTTTAAAAGAGGCAAACGCAGCCAGGCATGGTGGCTCATGCCTATAATCCCAGCCCTCTGAGAATCTGAGAGAGCAGATCAGTTTCGCTCAGAGAGTTCAAGACCAGCCTGGGTTCTTAAAGTAACATGGCGAGACCCCATCTCTACCAAAAATAAAAAATTAGCTGGGTGTGGTGGCATGTGGCTGTAGTCCCAGCTGGTTGGAGGCTGAGGTGGGAGGATGGCTTGAGTCCGAGAGGCAGAGATTGCAGCAACCCAAGATTGTGCCATTACATTCCAGCCTGGGTAACAGAGCAAGACCCTGTCTCAAAAAAAAAAAAAAAAAAAAAAAAAGCAAATGCACAAAACACCACTGATGTGAGCTACAGAGCTCATAAAATAATCATAAATACCAATGGCATGGATACAAAAGTTTGGAATTTCTCAGGTAACCTACTTCTGACAAATTACTCACTGAGTCAAAAACAATTCAGCATGATATATTAATGACACTGGAGATACATTATTCAAATATTTAACAACTGGCACAGTGCAGGCACCAAGCAATCAGAACACATATGAAACCTATCAAGATGGGCTCAAGCTATAAACATCTCATACTTACATACTGAGGCACACTGGCTAAATATAGGCTTTAATAGACCATGCTTTAGTAAAAAATGACAGATACAACATATCTACAGAAAACAATCACAAAATACAAACCTCTACTATATAATAAATGTATAAACTCATTCAACACACTTTTACTGAATGCCTACAGTATGCCAGGCCCTGAGGAAATAGAACAGTGATCAGTAAGACAGAAATAGCCTACCCTTATTTGCAGGAATCAAAACTGAGTCTTAAGTTCTACAGAAATCTTTTTTAACTGCTTATGTACAAAATGGCCAGGTGCACTGGCTCATGCCTGTAATCCCAGCACTTTGGGAGGCCAAGGTGGGTGGATTACCTGAGGTCAGTAGTTCGAGACCAGCCTGGCCAACGTGGTGAAACATCACCTCCATTAAAAATACAAAAATTAGGGCAGGGCGCGGTGGCTCACGCCTGTAATCCAAGCACTTTGGAGGCCAAGGCGGGTGGATTACCTGAGGTCGGGAGTTCAAGACCAGCCTGACCAACATGGTGAAACCTCATCTTTAAAAAAAAAAAAAAAAAATACACAAATTAGGCATGGTGGCGCATCCCTGTGGTTCCAGCTACTCAGGAAGCTGAGGCAGGAGAATCGCTTGAACCCAGGAGGTGGAGGTTGCAGTGAGCCAAGATTGCGCCATTTCACTCCAGCCTAGATGACAAAGCAAGACTCTGTCTCACAAAAATAAAAAAAAAGAAAGAAAAAGAAAGAAAGAAAAGAAAATACTAGACTTCTGGTTTCCAAATTAGAAATCTCTTTCTCCATGAAAATATGTAAGAATGACACCAAGTAGTAACTTCAGCTCAAAATGTCATTTTGTATGAATACAAAATATATAACACTGGTTAAGTTTTCCTAAATACCTGTAATTATCTAACAGAAAATACAGTAGAGTTTAAAACAACATTTCTTAGGTACAAGTATAAAGTATCTAGGAGTGAACTAAAACATACACAGGACTTAAAAGTAAAAATTTTTTTCTACTTTTGATAAATGAACAGACCTGTTTCTGGATGGGAATATTAAATCTGTTCCAGTTGTTAACTTTTCACAAATTAATCTATAAATTCAGCACACTACCATTAAAATCCCAATATGATTTTTTTTCTGAAACTTATAGTGATTCTAATTTCTATCTGGGAATTAAATATATGAAAAATGTGAAGGAAAATTCTATGCAAAAAGAATGCTGGAATCATTAAACAAATAGTATAAAGTAATTATTAAAACTATATGGTACTACACAGAAAATAACCTAATTAAAATAAGAGGTTGGAACAAATAGATTCAGTATGGGATTAGTGTCATCACAAGAATTAAACGGAGCTATGAAATTTTCATTTTAAAAAATTAAGACAATCCTTATCTTACAACATATGCCAATATAAATTCCAGATAACTTAAAATATCGAAAGTTAAATTAGAAGCTACAAAATACAAGAAATTCTTAAAGAGTACAAAAATCATTAAGCTGTAGAAATAAAAAAACAATATAGAAATAAAGTATTTTCAATTTGGTGAAAAAAGTTTTAGGAAGACATAAGCAGTCAATTCATTAAAAAATCCAAATGATACACGCAAAAAAAATTACTAAATAAATTTAGCTTTGTTTGAAATTATTAATGCTCAAAGTAGGTGAGAACAAAATTAAACAGACACTTTCATACACTCCTGTTGAAATATTTCCAGAAAGCAATATGGTAATACTAACTAAACATATAATTGTGTTAAGACAATCTTTTATTAAATTAACAAAATTTAATTTTGGGTAATAACAATCAGCAGCCGGTGTCAATGATTAAGAAAAATTAACAGGAAAGATTCAAAACTGAGAAAATTAATTCCATGAACTTCAACCTGTAAATTTGATAAAGATCATTTTTAATCAGCTTTAGCAGTAGAAAGGTCTCGTCCAGGTCTAAGAACACCAGCATTTTCTGCAAGATAATTTGAGAGAATCCACATAGGAGAATGTAAAATTAAGGAGTGACAGACTCTTTAAACACAAGAAAAATTTCTTGTGGAAAAGAATTGCAATGATTCAGAACTATTGCAGGAAAAAAAAAAATCTCTAAGGCCATACGAAACTGATAATTCCATAATATTATATATAATGATTATAATCTTAAAATAACTTTTTGGTAGAAGGAAAGCTCAAAGAGAAAACATTTTATTAAAATCATCTAGATACAATAGTAATAAAGACAACAAACCCTTCAACAGCATTTTCTAGAAGACAGAAACTAAACCTTGTCTGCTGAATACCATAAGGTACTCCTTACAACACCCACATACAATTGTACATCATTTAATATAAGTGAAACCAACCAATACATTTGAAACAATTTACTGCCAGGAAGATAATGTCTGGAGAGAGTTTTAATAGTGTAAAATTTTCTTCTAACAATTATATATCCTCCATGCAGATCTAAATTGGTCAAAAACCTCATTACAACTAATTTAAGAGACCTTACCTTCACCTTAATATTACTCACATCAATCATTCCTATAAGTAACCAACATTTCAGGAAGCTTTAGATTTTTTTAAAGTAATTTCCAAAAAAGACTCAAATATTTCAACAGCTTTTAAATTGAGTTTATTCTGTGAGGGCAATACCCAGACAGGTGTTTTAAATATTCCTCCATTGCTTTAAATACTATAAAATATCCCTTTCAAGGAGAAAATTGATGGCAGAAATTTGTACATACAAATGTGTGGTATATTTGATGTACTATATGTATGCATATCTATTATACCTAAAAAACATGCATAGGGTCTAGACTATGTCATGTTATCCCTTTCTAATAGTTATTTGAAGCTGATCAACCTTCAAAACACAAATTTGTTTTCAATGACAGGGATCATAATCCAGGTACAGGCATTGGCTAGTTATTATCTGAGCTGTAGTAATGGCTCTGCACTACAAAATGTAATCTTCCCAAATGTCACAGTAAGTTATGAATATCTGAGCAGTCTAATGCACTTTACTAGCCATGAAATGTGAAAATGTAATCTTATTACCTTTTTTATGGTTGTATTTTTTTGAATAATATAGCATGGAAACTGATGAATAGTCTTTTTCTACATTTTAGCATGATTTGATCTCCTTTGCTATATAGAACATTTTTCAAAACTCTCCATTTCAACATATTTTAGTCTTGGCCTGAACTTCATAAACAATTTTTATAGCAGTCCAGGGTGGCATAACATGCTTTCTATAGGTTATACTTTAATGTAAAAGATTATAGAAATTTTAAAGCAACTTACTCAAAGAATTCAAATAAACCTTTATAAGTTTTGTATGAGGACTTTAATTGGGCATGATGATTATTTTTCTTCTCAATAGTTAGACTACAAAATACTGTAAGCAAACATTAGTCACTAATCTAAATTACTTGTATATTTGGAAAACCAAGAGACCACACATGGAGATCAAAACTAATTATCTTCTCATCAAAAGATTAATAAAACTTGAACACTGTGTGACTCAGAAAACTCAGATACTTCAAAGTAAAGCTGTGTTTTCCCTGGACCACTTGCTGGAAACTTGCTAAATTTTTCCTCAAAGATGGGGCAGGAGTATGGTATAGCTTTAAAAAAAAAAAAAAAGGACAGGGTGTAATCATAGCTTCTGACCCTAACTAGATACTTAACTGTTTCTTGTGACCAATTTATTATGACAGGTGTAGTTAACATCTGTCTAAAAATGTCAAAAATTGCTTTTTCCTCTGAACCTATTTATTTATAAAATTAAGAGTAAGCTTCTTTTATTTATCTGCATCCTTCAGAAATACATTCAGGTTTTAAAAGCATCAATCTCAAGATATCTAATTTTTCCCCAGGAATCCTTTCCTAAGTGAATGTGACCTTGTATATGTTTACAGCCACTGGAAACTTACCAATAAGGAAAAGCTGAGGGAAAATTACAGTGCTATGGCACATACTGCACTGACTCCCAGGTTATATTTCCTCCTTCTATAATAATAAAGAGTTTCCAGTTTGGCACATAGAGCCCAGGAAAAAGATCTCACTCTCCAACTTTTCTTGAATGGAAAGCATTCCTGATCAGCCAGGTGACCAAGTTCTCACCAAAAGGCAGAAATATGTGCAACCTCTAGGTATTACTCTTTAAAGAAAGAAACCAACTACACTTCTTCCTACTGCTTAAGATGCCGAATAGTGGCAAGAGCTCAAGTAGCCATCTTGGAATCAAAGGTATACGTCTTATGTTGAAGATAAAAAGAGAAAATAGATCTATGGATCCTGACAATCATAGAACTAGCTCGCTACCTAGACTTTCACCTGAAGAACAAATATATGTCTATTTTGCAGAAACCACTGTTATTTTGGGCCTCTCTGTTCTATCAGCTAAAAGCCTATATTCTGACTAATATAGATGCTATTCACTGCATTTTCTCAGAAATTAAAAAAAATATATTATCTATAACTATCACAAATGACATATCCTTATTCCTCACTCTTACACCATAGCAGATGTTAGTTCACCAAAAGTGTCTTTTTTGACCTACTTTTGATGGTTGATTATGTGCCCTGGTAAGTTCAGAAACCACAGAACAGCCTATTCCCTGACTATATTCTTTTTTTTTTTTTTTTGAGATGGAGGTCTTGCTCTGTCACCAGGCTGGAGTGCAATGGTGCAATCTTGGCTCATTGCAACCTCCACCTCCCAGGTTCAAGCAATTCTTCCACCTCAGCCTCCCAAGTGGCTGGGACTACAGGTGCGCACCACCATGCCCGGCTAATTTTTGTATGTTTAGTAGAGACGGGGTGTCACCATATTGGCCAGGCTGGTCTCGAACTCCTGACCTTGTTATCTGCCTGCGTCAGCCTCCCAAAGTGCTGGGATTACAGACTTGAGCCACCATGCCCAGCCTCCCTGACTATATTCTTACTGGATAGCTTCATATATATGCTCTACACCACTGTGCCACTATGACACTTTCCCAGACACCCCTGTTATGGGTTGAATTGTGTCCCCCAAGAGGACATATGTTCAATTCTTAACTCCCAATGCTTCAAAATGTGATCCTATTTGGAAATAGGATTGTTACAGATGTAATTAGTTAAGATGAGGTCATTAGGGTCAGCCTTAATCCAATATGACTGTTACCTTTATAAAGAGGGAAAATTTGTGCTCAGACACATGTACACAGAGAAAATACCATGTGAAAATGAAGATAGACATCACAGTGATACTTCTATAAGCCAAAGAATGCAAAAGATTTTTAGCCAACCACCAGAAGTCAGGAAAGAAACATGAAACAGATTCTCTCTCACAATTCTCAGAACCAACCCTGACAACACACTTATCTTAGACTTCTAGCCTATAGAACTAGAAAGTGATAAATTTCCACTGTTTCAGCAACCTAATTTCTGGTACTTTATCACAGAGCCCTAACAAACTAATACATCCCAGTATCTCTCAGGGTTTATTTCTGATGTTACCCACTAAATTCCCCAGTTAGCATTCTCAAGAACTCTTAGAAAACCCAGACCATGACCCAGAGACTGTTCAGCTTATCTTCACCCAGACTATCCTAAAACAATGCATTTTCTTTTAAGAAATTGGTTTGTGGAATGGACACACGCAGACATACAGAGTGAAATAATAGACACTGGAGACCCCAAATAATGGAAACAAGGTTACGGTTGAAATATCACCTATTGGGTACAATGTGTACTATTCAGGTGACCATGACTCAATATACCAAGGTAACACATTGAACTTATATCCCTAAATTCATAAAAATAAAAACTTCAACGTCAAAAAAATAGGTTTGTGATTGGTACTCACTTTTTCAAAAAAGAACAATATATTGCTGAGGAATATACACATAGATAATAAACTTAAAAAAAAAAAAAAAGCAAAGGAGTAACTCACATCAAACTTAGCATAAGGGCTGGGCATGGTCCTCAGTACTTTGGGAGACCAAAGCAGGAGGACTGCTTGAGCCCAGGAGTTCGACTAGGCTGGAAAACATAGTGAGACCTGGTCTCTTCAAAAAAAATAATAGTAATAAGCCGGGTGCGGTGGCTCACGCCTGTAATCCAAGCACTTTGGAGGCCAAGGCGGGCGGATCACCTGAGATCGGGAGCTCAAGACCGCCCTGACCAACATGGTGAAACCCCGTCTAAAAAAATTAAAAAATAAAAAATAAAATAAAATAAAATGAAAATAGCCTGGCAGGTGGCACATGCCAATAGTTCAAGCTACTCAGGAGGCTGATACAAGAGAACTGCCTGAGCCCAGGAGTTCAAAGCTGCATTGAGCTATGATCATGCCACAGCACTCCAATCTGGGTGACAGGGCAAGACCTTTTCTCAAAACAAAGTTAGAATAAAGATAATTGTTCTAACAAAGAAAGAGATTCCAAGTAAAAATACTGTTCTATTGTTAACCTGGTATTGGGTATATGCAGATACATTTTAATAATTTTTAATTACTTTTATATATTTTACACATATCTTTTTAAAGTACTTTTTAATAGTTTTTAGGTACTTTTATATATTTTACACTTATCTTTTTGAAATACAACCTCTTTTGTATTTGCTATCTCCTTGCCTCTCTCTGCTATCTTTCGGAAATTTCCTCAGTGTTTTGGTCCCCACATTCTTTATTCAATTCTTTCTAATCTACTTTTCAATCTGTCTGTTGAGTTTTTAATTTCTATGTCTTTTTATTTAAAATAAGTTCTATTTGTTGTTGTTCTTCCAATCTGCTTCATAATCTCCTCTCTTTCCTACATAATCTTTTAAGTGTCTTTTTTGTTTTCTTTCTTTGATGCCTTTTTGACATGAAAAGGCCTCTATATCATAATTTATTAGAATTTTCTAAATTTTATTGTTTGAAAGTCTTAGAGACCTAATCTTGCTATCAGTGTATCTACTGACTCCTCATGCTACATTGTTTTTTAATGTGTTTTTAAATTTTGGATTATGAGTTTATGTTCAGTGAGGCTTTATCTGAGACTCTCATGCAGCCTGTGCCTCTCTAGGTTGAACTGTGTATTCTGCAACCTGCCCTAGGGATGTCTTCAGCATGGAACGACTTAAAAAATATTTTTTATTATGAAATATTTCACTGCACCCAGCTGCCAAGCAATTCTTACACAAAATTTAACACTACAGATATTGTGGTAATACAATCCAGACTTTTTTTTTGAAAATACTATGTTTACTTTCAGAACAAAAATTTCTTATATAGTAGATGGGTGCAGTGGCTCATGCCTGTAATCCCAGAACTTTGGGAGGCGAGGCAGGTCGATCACCTGAGGTCAGGAATTTGAGACCAGCTTGGCCAACATCGGGAAACCCGTCGCTACTAAAAATACAAAAATTAGCCGCACCTGGTGGCGGGCGCCTGTAATCCCAGCTACTTGGGAGGCTGAGACACGAAATTCACTTGAGCCTCGGAGGCGGAGGTTGCAGTGAGCAGAGATCGAACCACTGCACTCCAGTCTGGGCAAGACTCCATCTCAAAAAATAAAAAATTCTTAGTAATATTTGTCTCTACTGGGATTTTAAATTTCTCTAGATAAAGACAGTAAAGTGTTTTTCTCACAGATAAAGACAATTATGAGCTAGATATAATATATAAAAGAAAAATAGCAAGTTTATAAATTTTCAACATATCCCACACAAAGAACTTCATACAAATATGAGTCCAAAATATTTCCTAATTATTAGGCACTGGAAATCAAATCTGACGTTTCAGGACCCAATTTGAATTCTAAAATGTTTTTACCCAATATAACAATAAGGGTTTGGTAGACAAAATTTCAGCTCACTCTGGTTTTCTGCTGCCCCCTCTCTAAGACCGTAATTGTAAAAAACTATGTTCGTGTCCCAGGAATCACAGAACATTTAGTCTCATATTGTAAGTTTCTCACTTCAGAAAATTAGGTTAAATTTGGGATTCTCTACAATTGCCTTCCCTCTTTCTTGCTTCCTTTAAATAACCATACCTTAACATTTTCTTAAGCCTCAACTCAAGAAATATCTCCCTGAGAACCATTTTGACCTCTCCAGTCTACAGTAAACTACAATGATATATATATATATTACCAACACAATATAGTCATTTAATATTGTGAACTTAAAATATTCCATTTGAAGTTTTTATTCTTCTTCTACTTACTATATTCTGGGTCTTTCACTATTGCTTAAAAAGCACAGAAGCTCTAGTAGTTTCAATAATATTATCAGCAAACTCACAATCATATAAGATTTCCATTTCGATTATAACTAATCCTTACAAGGACTCTGTAAGTCATAAAGATTAGTCAATTATCACATCTAGCTAATAGAGGAACAAAAAAACCAAATGTGTCCACTCATAGATAAGACTACAAATCAGACTATCTGACTCATAGTCTCATGTTTCCTTACAGCTCACTACTAACCTAATATTTAAGTTAGATTTTTTTTGTTTCTTTAAATAGTAATCTAAAAAAAAAGTATTTGAAAAATTTGTGAACTTTATTATCTATAAAAAAATTAATCAAAATATATATTACTGATAGTGAATTAGAAGTATCTTTATATTTATTTAAATCCCCAAATATACTACAAAATAGTAGAAATCTCCTCTCATTTCATTATATCCTTCATAAGAGTTAGAAATCTCCTCTCATTGTTTATCATACCCTTCATAAGAGTTAGAAATTTTCACAGAATAATGCTATGACTACAAAAGTGTTAAGAAAAAAGGCACCATGATCAAATAAGTCTAAGAAATAATGAATTACAACAATGCTAAAGAGATGTTTATATGATAGAATTGCCAGAGCTTTAATATGTAATTGTGGAGTAGACATCATGAAAGGAAGATATATAACCAATATGGACTTCCCAAAAGTTATTTCACAATGGAAACTCTTTCCTTTTTATTTGATTTAGAGATAGGGTCTCACTATGTTGGCTGGGCTGGAATCGAACATCTGTGCTCAAGCAATTCTCCTGTCTCAGCCTCCCAGGTTGCTGTTTATTCAAACAAGAGATTTTTGCATAAATAGCATTTTTCAGCTTTTTTGAGAAACATTTGATGATGTAATGTATTTATGTTCTTGAAGCTTATTATGATAAGCTTCACCCAGACTCCTAAATCCTTAAAAATAAAAGGGTTTAAAGTGCTAGATAGGCAGCTGGATGAATAAATATCACAGAAATAACTATGTTTTAAGCAAACATTTAGTAGGCCCTTCAAAAGTTTTTCAGGTAAGTAGTTTAAGGCAACCTGTTTGGTTTTTCACAGATTTCCTTCCTTTTATGACTTATTAAAGTTAATAAGTAAACAAAAAAAGACATTTCAATTAAGATTACTTTAGGAAAAAAGAAAATATAAGCAATCAAAATCACACTAACCCCTCATTACTTCCTGAACCAGTCAGTCCAAAAGTGAAGCAAGATAGATATCCTCTCACCTTAAATCACAGCTGGTCTGTGTGCCAGCAGAAGTAATGTGTGACTTACCGAGTTAGGTCATTAGAGTTTCAGGGCTACCTTTACATCATTCATTCTAAGGAAAATCAGCCACCACAAATGAGGATATTCAAGCAGTTTTGTGAGAGGCTCAGTTAGAGAGGAGCAATCTACCAGCCAGCACCCAGCACCAACCTGGCAGTCATGTAAGTAACTCTAGAAGCAAGTCCTCTAACCCCAGTTAAGTCTTTAGATGACTATACCTCCAGCCAACATTTTGAATGCAACCTCATGACAGACCCTGAGCCAAAACTATCTAGCCAACCTACTCCCAAATTCCTGACCCAGAGAAACTGAGCTAATAAATGTTTATCATTATTTTACACTGTTAGGTTTTGGGGTAATTTGTAACACAGCAATACATAACTAGTACAATTACAAATTAGTAGTCGGGGAAAAGTTTGTTATACTTTTTTTTTTCTTTGAGAAGGAGTTTCGCTCTTGTTACCCAGGCTGCAGTGCAATGGCACGATCTCGGCTCACCGCAACCTCCGCTTCCTGCGTTCAAGCAATTCTCCTGCCTCAGCCTCCCGAGTGGCTGGGACTACAGGCACATGCCACCATGCCCAGCTAATTTTTGTATTTTTAGTAGAGACGGGGTTTCACCATGTTGACCAGGATGGTCTCGATCTCTTGACCTCGTGATCCACCCGCCTCAGCCTCCCAAAGTGCTGGGATTATAGGCGTGAGCCACCATGCTCAGCCATGTATTATAAATTTTTTAATTCAAATATTCTAATAATAAAAATGCACAGAATACTCTCTCCCTCTTTCTCTTCTTTCTTTCTCTCTTACATTCTTTTTTTCTTTCTTTCACTCTTTCTTTTCTTTTTCTTTCTAAAAAATAAAAAAATAAAAATAAATTTTTTAAATGCACAGAATAAATGATTGCTGTAAGCGATGCACTATGCTAACAGCATAGCTTTTTACATAAGTACTTTACATGGATTTTCATAGTTGATTACCTCTTATAAAACTCCTGTATTATTCCCACTTAATAGATGAGGAACATGAAATATAAGTGGGTTTCAATACTGCATAATAGTTGTATTTAATTACTTGTGACAGTTACTGCAGACAGCTTACCCAACACCAATTCCTCAAAGTCTATCAGACAAAACTGAAAAGAAAGTATCAATGAAAAAAAAAGGAACAGTTCATGTGGCAAGAAGACAGTTTTGGCAATGAGAAAAATGAAACAAAAACATATAGCCAGGCTTTAAGATCATACTCTATACCTATATATTAGGAAGAGAAAAAGCAGTGAAAAAAATTCCATGTAAGAGTGGCTAACAGTTTGTACTTTGGCATGAAGTTATACTTTATAAATGTGAATACTGGTGATATGGTTTGTTTGTGTCTCCACCCAAATCTCATCCTGAATTGTAGCTCCCATAATCCCCACATGTTGTGGGAAGGACCCAGTGAGAGGTAACCGAATCACAGGAGGAGGGGGTTCTCGTGATAGTGAATAAGTCTCAAGAGATCTGATGGTTTTATAAAGGGCAGTTCCCCTGCACTCACTCTCTTGCCTGCCACATGTAAGATGTGCCTTTGTTCCTCCTTCGCCTTCCACCATGACTGTGAGGCCTCCTCAGCCATGTGGAACTGTGAGTCCATTAAACCTCATTTCCTTTATAAATTACCCTGTCTCAGGTATTTCTTCATAGCAGTATGAAAATGGACTAATACAACTGGAAAGTTCTTTTGTTCCATCTCAAACATCCAAGTCACTCTGCGAGGTGGGAGGCATTTAGAGTTCAAGGAAAAAAAGGCAGAATCAATTCAAGTACCTATACAAATATCGTCTATAAAATTACATATAGAAAATAAGATATAAAGATATCTATTGCAGCACTATTTGTGAAACTGAAACATTAGACATAGAATAAATATCCAGCAATAGAGAGATTTTTATAACCGTGAGATGGCCATGTAATGGAATATCATGCAGCCTTTAAAAAGAATATAAATCAATACATGCTGGCATGTCACAATGTTCAAGACACAATAGTATATTTTTTTAAAGGTGAAGACAGTATTTACAGTATGACCACATTTCCTCAAAAGATAAAATTATATTTAAGTCAGAGATAATGAAACTGCAGTTTCAGCCTAGGTAGTGGCCAAAATACGTTCAGCTAAATGCCCACTTATGCATTGCTTCTGACATTCCTAAAGTGTAGGTGATAAATAATTGTATTATCAAGAATATTAACATCATATATAATCAGTATGACAATGTCAGTAATATAGATAAGGCAAGTCATTTGAATTTAATATCTGAATATTCACTTTCAAATACAGACAAATTTTTGAGGAAAAATCTCTTTATATGCTTTACATGGTAAAAGTGAGGAATTAAGGTATATTTCTTATTGTAAGAATAAAATGCTACAATAATTATTCATTATGAAATAAATACTATTATGAAAGCTACTAATTTTATCTTGTAAAAGTAACTGTGCCTCCCTCAATAATTGGTAGAAATAAACAGAAAATCAGAAAGGCTTAAAAGAACTCAACAACACTATCATAAAGAGGAACTAATTGATATTTATATAAGACTCCACCCAATTACAGCAGAATACATATTGTTTACAAGTGTCCATGGACTAGAGATTATGTTCTGGGACATAATACAAGCTCAATAAATTTAAAGGTATTGAAAGCATATGGAGTGGGTTCTCTGACCACAATGAAATCAAACTAGAAATCAATAACAAAAAGATAAACATCACAGAAAAATGTTCAAACACTTGGAAACTATTACACTGCTAAATAGCTGATGGGTGAAAACAGGAAGTCTCAAAGAAATTTTTTAAATACCATGAACTGAATCAAAATAAAAATACAACCTATTAAAATTTGTGGGTACCTGAGAGGGAAATTTGTAGCACTAAAACTAGAAGTCTCAAATCAATAATTTAAGTTTCCATTTTAAAGAACCTAGTAGAAAAGCAAAATAAGCCCAAAACAAGCAGAAAGAAGGAAATAACAAAAACAAAAGCAGAAGTCAGTGAAGTAGAAGAACAGGAAAACAATAATCAATAAAGAGCTAGTTCTTTGAAAAGATCAACAGAATTGATCAACCTTAGAAAGACTGACAAAGAAGCAAGAAATAAGACACAAATTACCAGTATGAGGGCGAAAACGGAATATCACTACAGGCCTTAGAGGCAGCCAAAAAACAAAAACAAAACAAAAAAAATAGGGAATACTGCAAACAACTCTAAACATACAATGTGACAACTTAGATGAAATGATCAAATTCCTCAAAAGCTGGAAGCTACCACTACCTGCCCAATATAAAATAATTTGAATAATCCTATAATTATTAAGGAAATTAAGTTCATAATTTTAAAATTCAAAAAAGAAATTTCAAAGTTCACATAGTTGCTCTGGAGAAATTCTTCTAAATGTTTAAAAAAGAATACCAATTTTAAACTTCTCAATCCATTTTATGAAGCTACTGTTATACTAAAACCAGTCCAAGAGAGTACAAAAAAAAAAAAAACCTATATACCAATATCCCTCACAAATATAGACACCTAAAGTCTTAACAAAAAATTAGCAAGTACAATTCAGCAATAAATAAGAATTTTACATCATGGCCAACTAGATTTTATTCCAGGGATAAAACACTGTTTCAATATTTTAAAATCAATTAATGTAATCCACCAAAATAATAGGCTAAGGTAGGAAAATGACACAATCATATCAACTGATGCAGAAAAAATATTTGACAAAAATTCAATAACATTGAGGATAAGAAATCAGAAAAATGGAAAAAAGAAATCCTCATCTTGATAAATAGCATTTACATAAAACTTACGAGTAACATCATACCTAATGATAAAAGACGGAATCCTTTCTCCCCTAAAGATCAGGAACATGGACTCCTACTATTTTTATTCAAATTAGTGCTGAAAGTTCCAGCTAGGGCAATTCGGCAAGAAGAAATAAAAGGTACGCAGATGAGAAAGGAAGAAATTAAACTGTCCCTATTTACAGATAATATGACTATCTACATAGAAAATCCAAAGGCATTTTCAAAAATAGAAACCTCCTAGAAATAATGAGTTCAGCAAGGACAGAAAACATTAAAAAATAAATTATACTTCTACATACTACCA
The DNA here is from genome assembly GCA_963573385.1 of Cacajao melanocephalus. NCBI lineage: Eukaryota > Metazoa > Chordata > Mammalia > Primates > Pitheciidae > Cacajao > Cacajao melanocephalus. Next base: position 20,768 of record CAUYLG010034407.1, on the reverse strand, counting down.
AGAAACATGGGGATAATGACATTTAAAATATAATACCACCTGCAATCGCTCAAAAATATGAAGTACTTAGATGTAAATCTAACAAAATATATACAGGATTTGAATGCTGAAAACAATATGATGATGATGAAAGAAATCAAAGAAGATCTAAATAAATGGAGAGGCACACTGCATTCATAGCATAGCTGTCAATTCCTCTCAAATTGATATATAGATCTAACATAATTCCCATCTAAATCCCAGCAAGATTTTTGCAGATATAGAAAAGATTATTCTAAGATTTATATGAAAAAGCAAAGGAACTAGAATAGCAAAAAACAATCTTCAAAGAGAAAGATAAAGTAGGAAGAATCCATCTACCCAATTTCAAAACTTATTATGTAGCTACAGCAATCAACACTGTGAGGAACTGGTGGAGGGGCAGACACATAAATCAATGAGACAGAATACAGAATCCAGAACTAGACCTACACAAATATGCCGAACAGTTTTGACAAAGGTACAAAAAGCAATTCAATGGAGGAATAAGAGTCTTTACAACAAATGGTACTGGAACAATAACAAATGAACTTTTCTTTATCTAAGTATCACACCTTATACAAAAACACAAAAACTAACTCAATATTGATCACAGATTTAAAAGTAAAATATAAAACTTTTTTTAAAACGTAGAAGAAAATTTCAGAATTTATGGCTAAGCAAGAAGTTTTTAGACTTGATATAAAAGCAAGATCCAGACAGGGAAAACTGATAAATTAGGCTTTATCAAGATTAAAAATTCTGCTCACCAAAAAACCTTTCTAGGAGGATGAAATGGCAAGCTATAAACTAGGAGAAAATATCTGCAAACTACATATCTGACAAAGGAATAATATCTTTAAAAAAAAGGAATAATATCTTAAAAATATAAGGTCTCTCAAAAGTCAAGAGTAACAAAATACCCAATTAGAAAATGTGCAGAAAAACTAACATTTCACCAAAGAAGACAGAAAATAAAAATAAGCACATGAAAAAAAAAAAAGTCTAACATCATTAGGCATTAGAGGAATGCAAATTAAAACCACAGTGGATATCACTACACATCAACCAGAATGACTAAAAAAATAATGACAACACCAAATGCTGGTGAGGATGCGGAGAAACCAGATCATTCATATGCTGTTGGTGGGAATGTAAAATGACACAGCCACTGTGAAAAATAGTTTGGTAATGTCTTTTAAAAAAAGAAGAAAAAACCCTAAATATGAAAGTACTATTCCATCTAGCAAGTGGACTCCTGGCATTTTTCCCAAAGAAATAAAAACTTATGTTCACACAAAAACCTGTATACAAATATTTATAGTAGTTTTGTTAGTAATAGCCAAAAAGTGGAAATCACCCAGATGTCCTTCAACAGCTAAATGGTTAAACAAACTGTAGTACATCCATACCATAAAATACTATTCAACAATAAAAAGGAACAAACTATTGACACACACAACAATCTAGAAGAATCTCCAGAGAAGAGAGTGGTTTTTTTCTTAAGTTGGTACAGTCCTCTGGAGATTCTACAACTGACAAAAATATAGAAATTGAGAATAGCTTGGTGGTTGCCAGGAGTTAAGATGGAGTAGAGGAAAGTGAGTATAGCTGTAACAGGGCAACAGGAGGAATCTTTCTGTACCTTGATTATACCAATGTCAATATTGTTCTAGTTTTGCAAGATTTTCCCATTGGGGGAAACCGGATAAAGAGTACAAAGGATTTCTCTGCATTATTTCTTCAACTGCATGTCAATCAGCAATTATTTCAAAACAAAAGACCTAATTTTAAAAAAGAAGAAATTCTATGTGAGGTGTAAATTGTCATAGAATTAATTGCTCTACCAATTATTTCCCATTAAAAAGAAAATTATATTAACCTAAATTAATCTTCAATTGGTAGAAAAATGAAAGCCAAATTAAAAGGCAAGGAAACTCTCATAAACACAAATTCTGAAGCCACCTACAGACATACATAATCTCAGCTTCTCTACTTATCCCTCCCTCCGTACTCCAGCCAAAAGAAAAAGTATATTTAATTACTTGCCCTACACCTTAAAAAACATTTGCCATGTACTATACGAAAAAGACAAAGCATGTATTGATATCACACCGAATTTAACTACATATCCTACTGACTCACATCTAATACTTGCATTATAGAATAAATATGCAAATTTGAACCTTCAAACAGGAAATGAAATTTTCTAAATCCATTACATAACTTCAGATTCATGTGTGCACTGAAGGCTAATAAATCATCTAAACCTTCATACACAGAACCTTTTTAAATTTGCATTTATCTACAGTAAATACTGTCATGTTCTTTAATAGCTTGCTGGTTCAATCTAGCAAACTAGTGATTTATAGCAGTGACATATTTCAAAAATCAGAAATCTCTCACTATATGACAACCAGTCAAAGTCCATTGAACTTACATTACTTGGACTGAAACATCACAGGATATGAAAGAGATAGCAAAATGTCATGCATTTCATATTCAAATCAATTTGAGTTTATGTGTTTACAATGGTTTAAAACTATAGCATCACATATATTACTTATTACTTTAGTACCTCAAATATTTTATGTCATGATTCCCTCATGTGCCCAAACTACCTGCATTTTTAAACACATTGTTAAATCTGATAGTTCATAATTTGAAGACTCTGCGAATCTTACTCTGAAGCAAAATTAAGGGTATATGAAAGAAAGACCTACATATTAAGTTTTCTCCACCAAAAAAATGTACTTTTAGATCTTTACAATAATTTCATACCAATATCCTTATGTAGGAAGATTTATCAGGTGTGAAAACAGAGATTATATTAATAAGGAAATAAACTGGAAATTACCAAAATATCCACTACAATAGACATTGTTGTTTTTGTCTATATTGTATTTACTCTTCCTTTCATCCTCTTCCATTTATGGAATTCTGGCAAGAAAGTCTCAGTACTTCACACCCAGGCCACTGAGAGGTCACTTAAGCCAGGCCTAGCATACATAGTTCCCCATTCTCCTGGTCACGGTGATTAACATAAGAATGAGAATGTGAGCTAAGCCAGGCCAATCGAAATCACTACCAAGATTTTAACTTACAAGGTGGAAAAGAAGGGCTCTTGGCCTTTGGGTCAAAAGCAGGAGAAATATGTAAATTGAAGGCTTCCAGCAGGCATCATTCCTGCCATGTGGACAGAGGAGGCCTAGCTGTAACAGTGATATCAACTCCCTGTTTCCAGAGTTTCCCTAGTTCTTGCAGCTTTATTCAATGATCTAGGCTGGTCCTATGTACTGATCATTCTTTTTTTTTTTTTTCCCCTTTTCTTTTCTGGTGGCTTGCATTGGAATTTTTTTTTTTAATTTAAAGTTTTTTTTTTTTAAGCCTACAGCACCAGGTATTCCCAAGTGGTCTCCCTTCCAAGTACTAACCAGGCCTGACCCTGCATAGCTTCTGAGATCAGACGAGATCAGGCGCGTTCAGGGTGGTATGGCCATAGACTGATCATTCTCTTTTATACTTAAGCTACTGTGATGTAAGATTCTATCTCTTAAAATAAGAAAATTCCATATTCATTACAAAAAAGAAGGAACTAGCTGAATTATGGCACACATATATACAGTTGTACATAACACAGCAATTTTTTAAATGAAGTTTTTTATTTTCATGCATAGTTCTCCACTGACAGTCTATGTTAGACCTGACATCATCTTTTTACAAAAAAAATTCTTCGTAACGCCCCTATACTAACCTGAAATAAAAGTGACATATTCCATTTTATCAATTCTTTTTTTTTTTTTTTTGAGACAGAGCTCGCTCTGTCGCCAGGCTGGAGTGCAATGGTGCAATTTCAGCTCACTGCAACCTTTACCTCCCAGTTTAAGCGATTCTCCCACCTCAGCCTCCCAAGTAGCTGGGACTACAGGTGAACACCACCACGCCCAGCTAAGTTTTGTATTTTTAGTACAGACAGGGTTTCACCATGTTGGCCAGGATGGTCTTGATCTCTTGACCTTGTGATCCGCCTGCCTCAGCCTCCCAAAGTGCTGGGATTACAGGGGTGAGCCACCACACCCAGCTTTATCGATTCTTTAAAAAAATCAGAGATCAGAATGTGTCCATAATCAATGGCACCTAAAATGACAATTGCAGGGTTTTTTTCTTAATGTTACATAAAAATAATGACAAATCTTACAACTTGGCACATCTTAGATTTGAGGAAATACAACAGATAATAAGACCTACCTGTAAACAACAACAAAAATCTACAAAGTAACCATAGTAAAAGAAAAACAAAAATAATTAAAATATCTTTTTCAGTAGTTTTTTCCATATATAAATCCTTGTAAATAACCAAATAATAAAGTAGTTAGACCCTGGTAACTATATACAGAATCTACATTAGTGTACGTTACAGACACAATGTACAGTGATTCAGGTGTGTATTAGATACTCAAATACTATGATATTCCAATTAGACATGATTTTTAATTCTTCATAAAGTTCTAAATAAAACAAAGTATGATGTGTCCTTCTTTTAAAGCTTACTTATATTTCTAGAAAACTCAGCATACGTTAAAAGTATTCCAAAACAGTTTCTACTGATATGGAAAATAAAGTTAAAGTCTAAAGTTCAGGAGAACAGAGAATGTAACACTTCGCTGTTTGCAAATGTATCTTCCATTGCAAGGTCCTTAGCAGCCTTAGTCCAGAACACTAGCTGTCCACTACCAACTCCAAATCATTCTAAGAGGCAAAAATACTCACCAAATTTCCTAAACACCTCCAAAGAGCAGTACTAGTCTCACTGAGAACCACTCATGTATATGACTGGACAAGGAAAGATGTTCAAGACAGATGGTTAAAAGAAAAAAAAAACAGATATGTATAACATAACCTGTTGTATATGTGTATATACGTCTAGAGAGAGCAATTGGTACAGATAAATGGAGACAGATGCTGATAACATATATATAAATGTGTAGGATGTATATAAGGTGTGTGCTCCTAGAAGAGTAGATAATGAACTATTTACAATGGCTACCTCAAAGAAGTGGATTGAGGAGAGGGAAATCAGAGAGTCAGTCTTTCATTTTTACTTCATACTTTTTAAAATGAGCATATACTGCTTTAAACAATAAAAAAAAAAACTTTAAAAATCAAACTAGTAAAGGACATGTTTCATGAGCTTTACATCATTTATGAGCTGTTTCTCCTAAGTCAGTCTTTTAAATTTATTAGGTCTCCTGCTCAAATTTTCACAGTGTTCTATCTAGATGTCTCTCTGTGTGTTTATGTGTGTGTCCATGTCTCTCTCTCTCTCTCCCTCCCAGTGGCCTTTTTGCCTGTGTTTGTCAATATCTGCCTGAGCCTCATCCTGACTGTCTATAAGGCTGTCTCTGTTTCTCTCTCTCTCTCTCTCTCTTTCTCTATGCGTTTGGGGGGGGGGGGAGGGAGGGGATTTCTGTATCTATCTCTCTCTTGTTCTTAGTCTGCATATCCCTTCTTTGAGTGTGTCTCTCTTGAAATGATGTGTAACTGTGCTTTACTCTCTGAGTATCTGTCTCTCCATGTATCCATGAACGTCTTCCTCCTGGAACATAGATGGGAGCATGCGCCTCGAATTCCTCCCAGTCTTACTGCATTCATTTATATCTCTGTGTATGTGTCCATCTGCCACTTGCTCACTTACAATTATTTCGCTTCCTTTCCTTGTCTGTTTCCCTGACCCCTCATCTCTCTCCATCAACCCCTTCCCCTATCTCGTCTTCCTCTACTACCTCTCCAATTGTTTTTATATAAGCAAAGTTCACACTGCTAGAGTGTTAATGTGTACATAAACCCGATAAATTGTCTTCAATTGGATCACAATCATTTCTATCTGAAAAGTCTAAAATATGCTAGCTAAATTAAAATTATTAAGTAATCCTCATTTTCATAATAAAACAACTCAGCATAAGATCAACATGAAAAACAGAAGAAGTGAACAACACTATAAGCCAACTAACCTCACGAACATCTATAGGATATTCATTCTCCTAGATAGACCATATTACTCATCCATGAAGCAAATCTCAATAAATTTAAAAGAATAAAAACAATACAAAGTATATCATTTGACCATAAGGGAATAAAACTAGAAATCAATAACAGAAAGAAATTTTGGAAACTCAACAATTATAAGGAAATTAAACAACACACTCTTAAATAACCTACATAAAAGAAGAAATGAAGAAATTAGGCCAGGCACATACATCTGTAATCTCAGCACTTTGGGAGGCTGAGGCAGGCGCATCACTTGAACCCAGGAGTTTGAGAACAGCCTGAGAAATATGGCGAAACCCTGTCTCTACAAAAAATTTAAAAATGAGTCAGCTGTGGTGGCGCATGCCTGTAGTTCCAGCATCTCAGGACACCTGTGAGAACCACCTGAGCCCGGGAGGTAGAGTCTGCAATGAGCCATCATTGCACCACTGCACTCCAGCCTGACTGACAGAGTGACAACCTGTCTCAAAAAAAGAAAAGAAAAAGGAAAGGAAAGGAAAAATAGAAAATACACTGAAGGATGTACCTAAAGCAGTGTTCACAGGGAATTTCTATAGCTGTAAATGCCTACTTTAAAATAGAAGAAAGATATCAAATCAACAATATAACCTTTGAACATGCATAAAGAGAAGGAGCCAAGCCACATCTGGTGGCACCCACCTGTGGTCCAGCTACGCAGGCCTGCTTGAGCCCAGGAGTTCAAGGTCAGCCTGGGCAACACAAGGCAAATCCCCATCTCAATAATAATAATAATAATGTAGGCTGGCCACAGTGGCTCACGCCTGTAATCCCAGCACTTTGGGAGGCTGAGGCAGGCAGATCACCTGAGGTCAGGAGTTCAAGACCAGCCTGGCCAACATAGTGAAACCCCATCTCTACTAAAAATGCAAAAATTAGCTGGGCGGGGTGGTGGGCGCCTGTAATCCCACTACTTGGGAGGCTGAAGCAAGAGAATTGCTTGAACCCACAAGGCAGAAGTTGCAGTGAACCAACATAACGCCACTGTGCTCCAGCCTGGGTGAAGAGCGAGACTCCATCGAAAAAAAAACAAAAACAAAAATTAATACTAATGTAGCCTTCCACCTTAAAACACTTCAAAAGAAGAGTATATTAAACCTAAAGCAAGTAAAAGGAATAAAATAATAAATATTACAAAAGAAATTAATGAAACAAATGAGAATGAAATGCAATTAGCAATGTAAAATTAGTGGTATTTTTTTAAATAGGGAGAAAAAAATCAACATAACATGGCTTCTTTGGTTTAAAAAAAAAGCAATGAAATTGACAGATTTTTAAGAAAAAAAGAGAAGACTAAAATTACTAAAATCAGAAGTGAAAGAGAGTGCATTACTACCAACCTTACATAAATAAGATTATAAAGAAACACAAGAAACAATGAACAACTGTATGCCAATAATTAGACAATTTAGATAAAAGGAACAAATTCCTCAGAGGGATACAAATTATGGAAACTGACTCAAAAGAAATACAAAATACAAACAGATCTACAACAAGAGATTAAGTTACAATAAAAAATCAACTCACACACACAAAAAAACTTGCTTATTTAAATGTTAGGTAGAATACACCAGTGAAGCCACCTGTACTGTGTCACTGGTGTATTCTACCTAACATTTAAAGATAAATTAATACAATTCTTCACAAACTCTTTAGAAAAACTGAGGAGGAGAGAACATGTCCCAACTAAATCTATGAGGCCAGTACTAACCTTAAACCAAAATCAGACAAAAGCATCACAAAAAAAGAAAACTACAGACCAATATATCTTATGAATATGAACACAAAAATCCTTAACAAAATACTAGCAAAACAAATCCAGAAACATATAAAAATAGTTATATACTATGACTACATGAGATTTATTCCTGGAATGCAAGCTTGGTTTAACATTCAAAAAGAAATATGTGTGATACACCATAAAATGAAAAACCACATGATCATCTCAACAGACAAAAAAAGTATCTAACAAAATCTAGTACCTTTAATTATAAAAACACTTAACAGACTAAGAATACAAAGAAATTTCTTCAACCCAATAAAGGACATATACAAAAATCCCACAGCTAACATCCTACTTAATGGAAGTATCACTATGAACCAATTAGGTATTTTATCTTAGAATACACACACACACACACACACACACACCCATACATAAATATGTAACGTGTGTGTGTGTGTGTGTATGTGCAGTTTTATCTACTGAAAAGAGGTATGAACAATGACCAACACAGTAACAATGAACATGCCTAGACCGTGGCCTTGAAATACCATTTCTCACTAAAAATCAGGGCTTCTTGAAAGAGTAGCTTGTATTAGTCTGTTCTCATGCTGCTAATAAAGACATACCTGAGACTGGGTAATTTATAAAGTAAAGAAATTTAACTGGCTCACAGTTCCACATAAGTAGGGAGGCCTCACAATCATGGCTGAAGGCAAAGGAGGCGCAAAACATGTCTTTACAGGCAAGAGAGCATGTGCAGGGGAACTCCCCTTTATAAAACCACCAGATCTCATGAGACTTATTCACCATCATGAGAACAGCATGGAAAGACCTGGCCCCATGATTCAATTACCTCCCACTAGGTCCCTCCCACAACATGTGGGAATTATGGGAGCTATAATTCAAGATGAGATTTGGGTAGAGACACAACCAAACCATATCATTCTGCCCCTGGCCCCTTCCAAATCTCATAGTCTCACATTTCAAAACCAATCATGCCTTCCCAACGGTTCCCCAACGTCTTAAGTCATTTCAGCATTAACTCAAAAGTCCACAGTCCAAAGTCTCATCCAAGACAAGACCAGTCCCTTCTGCCTATGAACCTGTAAAATCAAAAGCAAGTTAGTTACTGCCTAGATACAATGAGAGTACAGGCAGTGGGTAAATACCCCCACTGCAAATGGGAGAAATTGGCCAAAACAAAAGGCATACAGGCCCCATGCAAGTCCAAAAGCCAGTGTGAAAATCAAATCTTAAAGCTCCAAAATGATCTCCTTTAACCTTCACATTCAGGTCACACTGATGCAAGAGGTGGGTTTCCAGGGTCTTGGGCAGCTCCACCTCTGTAGCTTTGCAAGGTACATACCCACTCCTCGTTGCTTTCATGGGCTGGTATTGAGTGTCTGCAACTTTTCCAGGTGCACAGTGCAAGCTGTCAGTGAATCTACCATTCTGGGGTCTGGAAGATTGTGGCCCTCTTCTCACAGCTCCAATAAGCAGTGCCCCAGTGGGAACTCTGTGTAGTGGCTTGCACCCCACATTTCCCTTCCGCACAGCCCTAGCAGAGGTTCTCCATGAGGGCTCCACCCCTGAAGCACACCTCTGCCTGGACATCCAAGTTTCTCCATACATCCTCTGAAATCTAGGTGGAGGTTCCCAAACATCAATTCTTGACTTCTGTGCACCCACAGGCCCAATACCACATGTAAGCCGTCAAGGCTTAGGGCTTGCACCCTCTGAAGCAACGGACTGAGCTGTACGTTGGTCCTTTTCAGCCACAACTGGGACGCAGGGCACCATGTCCCTAGACTGCACAAAGCAGCAAGGCCCTGAGGCCATTTTTAACTCCCTGGCCTCCAGGTCTGTGATGGAAGGAGCTGCTGTGAAGACCTCTGAAATACCCTGGAGACATTTCCCCATTGTCTTGGGGATTAACATTTGGCTCCTCGTTACTTACGCAAATTTCTGCAGCTGGCTTTAATTTCTCCTCAGAAAATGTGTTCTTCTGCATCAACAGGCTGCAAATTTTCCAAACTTTCATGCTCTGCTTTCTCTTGAATGCTTTACCACTTAGAAATTTCTTCCTCCAGATACTCTAAATCCTCTTTCTCAAGTTCAAAGTTCCATAGACCTCTAGGGCAGGGGCTAAATGCGGCAAGTCTCTTTGCATAGCAAGAATGATCTTCACTCCAATTCCCAAGAAGATGGAGATCTGAGACCATCTCAGCCTGGACTTTATCATCCATATCACTATCAGCATTTTGGTCAAAGCCATTCAAGAAGTTTCTAGGAAGTTCTAAACTTTCCCACATTTTCCTACCTTCTTCTGAGCCCTCCAAATTGTTCTAACCTCTTCCTGTTACCCACTTCCAAAATAGCTTCCACATTTTCAAATATCTTTACAGCAGCACCCAGTCCTACCAGTACCAATTTACTGTCTGTCCTACTCTGTTCTCAAGCTGCTAATAAAGACATACCTGAGACTGGGTAATTTACAAATAAAAGAGGATTAACAGACTCAGAGTTCTACATGGCTGAAGGCAAAGGAGGAGCAAAGACATGTCTTACATGGTGGCTGGGCAAGTCCCCTTTATAAAACCATCAGATCTCATGAAACTTATTCACTATCACAAGAATGGCATGGGAAAGACCTGCCCCCATGATTCAATTACCTCCCACTGGGTCCCTCCCACAACATGTGGGGATTATGGGAGCTACAATTTAAGATAAGATTTCAGTGGGGACCCAGCCAAACCATATCATAGCTGGTTCAAGGTCTGAAACTAGAAATGAAAAGATGAGCCTGAAATATCTTGCCATAAGAATAGCAGGAACCTTATCAAAGTCTAGTAGGTTATACCAAAAGGAATCAGGTGTCAACCTGAAGAAGTGTCTACTGGCAAAAAATAAAAGACAGTCTGAGGTTCAATAAAGATAGTAATAATTGCAATCAAATATGTTTAAGTCCATTAATTCATAATATTTCAAAAAGACAATAACAATTAATTGGTCTCCTATGGAGGATGGTAAGAAAAAAAATGGCTGTTACTTATAAAACTAGTAAATAAAAGGAACAAAACTGTTCCAACTATATATTTATATAATATTTATATAACATATATCTAATATACTTATTATATGTTATATATAAAGAACACATAAAAAGTATATAAATATATAAAAGAAAATACACAAAGAATATATTTATAAATCTATATAAAGTATATATAAATACACATATAAGGTAGGGGTGTGTGTGTGTGTGTGTGTGTACACAACCTTTTTTTTAAAAAAAGAAACAGGGTCCCAGGTTGCCCAGGCTGGCCTTGAACTACTGGGTTCAAGGAATCCTCCCTCACCCTCCTAACTAGCTGGGGCTACAGGTGTGTACCAGCACGCCTAGCTTATCTGTGTATTAACTGTACCACTGGATAACTAAATACATCTTTTCATAGGACTATTCCAGTTAATACATGAAAAAATATGTAATATCAACATTATTCAGATTCCAGTGATTTAATGGATCTGGATGTTGAGAATCAAGTTGATAACTTCATAAAAAGAGACAATCTGTCATAACAGCCTCCTGATGAAAGAACACAGCACCACCTAGAGTCTAGCCAAAGGTATGGAAGCCAAATCTTCTGGAATCAGCTTCCAATTTGCAGGAAATACAGAGGGCACAAGAACATGTTAAACTACATCATGAATATGCACTCAACAAAATCCAGATTTTGGGAAATGTTAAATGTCAACAGGTCCAGGTCTTTGAACAGATAGAATGATCTGAGACTTAAAAAACATGTTTTTTAAAAATAAGAAAAACTAAATTATAGATAAGGGGTGTCTTTTTAGATTACATAATTATAAAGAAATAAAAGAAAGTGATTACTGTAAAAGTCAAGACAGAGGTTACATTTGAGGAAGAGAGGCAGTTGTAATTAGAGAAATTCTAGGATGACTGGCAAAATTCTATTTCTTGACCTACGTGGTGGTTTAAAGGTTATTTGCTCTTTAGTTTTATATTTGTTTTGGCTTGGTTTTCAATAGTTACAGTTTTATAATAAAAATTTTATGAGAAGGTTCTGTCAAATGGTTAATTTCATATTTTAAAATATCTATATTCAGGCAATACAATTCCATCATAAAATAGGTAGTTTCAGTTTTTGTAAACTTGCAACTCACAGCCTGTATTAAATACATATAATGCTTATTTTTTTCAGTGACTTGTAAGAAGCTTCTAATGCATAACTAATCTTCATATGTAAGTCACCTCAAAACAATAACAGTGCTCTCAAGCTGCCTTGGGGGACATGGCGCCACCTCTCTGCTGAATTATGTACAGCCACTTTGGACACCTACTGCATCCTGATGGTGATGGGGAAGACAGGCTTTGATTGCCAATCACACCCCTCTACCCTTATCCCGCGTTGGCTGTGGTGGTAGATGAGATTCAGCTGTGGGTGGCCTCAGCTCACCAACCACTGCCTTCGTGTTGAGAGTCAAACTTATGCTCAAACAGGTGAAGGAGGGGGATAATAGCCATATTCGCAAATGCATTCTTGAATCACTGTATCTACCTGAAATAATTAAACAAGAGAATGTCCTTAAAAAGAACTCATATTTGCAGGCCTAATCTTCGCCAAAGAGATCTTAAAATGCTATCACCTTATGCATAAGAGCTAAAGAGAAATACTGCAAGGCATCCATGATATCCCAAGAAAACTTAGAGCTAAGAAAGAAAAAAACAGTTTACACATGTCAAAAAATTTTATAACAAGAGATTAGCCAGAAAAAAACACAGTCTAAAAAAAGCAATATTGATATATTTCAAAAGATTTAACAGCTCCAGAAAATGAATTTCAAAAACAAACAAAACTACTTTTAAAAATACCAGTCTTATTATTTTTATTAGAAGGGGTAGGAGGATAGACGAGAAGCAAGTAGACAAGCTGACTCTAAATTTCTCTGGGAAAACTAAGCAAACAGGAATAGCCAGGAAGCTGTAAAAAAGAAGAACAACGATGGGAAGCTAGCTCTATCAGAGATTAAAACATAATATAAAATTAAATAACTTTTTAAAAAAGAGCAGTAGCAGTAGATGAATGTCTGCTAGATGAAGAACAGAACAGAAAGTCCACACAGTGCCAAATACAACAGGGAATTATCATACCATAATAACAGAAATTTTTTAGAGCACTTATTTGTGCCAGACATTAATAATCTTATGAATATTAAATGTCTGACTACTCCATGAGATAGGTACAATTATTATCTTGTATTCTTATTTGAGGAAACTGAGGCATGGACATATGAAATAACTTGCCCAAGATCTCAGAGGCAAGAAATGATGCTGTTAGAATTTCAACCTAGGTAATCCAGCTCCAAAGTCCACATTCTTAACCTGTATGCACCATGGTTTTTCTGTTTTTCATTCAGGTGCCATCTCAAATCACAGAGGAATGATAAACAATTCAATTAAAGCATTAAATTGGAATTCAATATTTTTCTACATATATTCAAATGGACATTTACAGAAAAAAAAATGACCCATATTTCAAACCAGGAAAGGTTTCAGGTCACACAGGGTGGCTCACAGCTGTAATCCCAACACTTTGGGAGGATGAGAGAGGAGGATTGCTTCAGTTCAGGAGTTCAAAACCAGTCTGGGCAACATGGAGAAACCTCATTTCTACAAAAAATGCAAAATCAGCCAGGTGTGGTAGTGCTCGCCTATGGTCTCAGCTACTCAGGAGGCTGAGGTAGAAGGATCACTTGGGCCCAGGATGTCTGAGCTACTGAGCCGTGATCACACCACTGCAATCCAGCCTGGGTTACAGAGTGAAATGAAAAAATACCAGAGCGGTTTCTTGAGATGGAATCTACAACTGGTGAAGACACTACGATCCTTGTTGAAATAATAAAGGATTTAGAATATTACATAAATTTAGTTGATATAGCAATAGCAGATTTTGAGAGGACTGACTCCAATTCTAAAATAAGTTCTACCATTCATAAAACACTATCAAACAGCATTGCATGCTACAGAGAAATCTTTCAAGACATGAAAAGAAAGGTCAATCGAATGAGGGCAAACTTCACTGTGGTCTTTTTTAGCAAGTTTTCACACCCACTCCAACCCTCAGCTACCACCACCCCGATCATGGCAAAATCGCCCACCACCAAAAGAGAAGGACACTCTGAATGCTCAGATGATCATTAGCAATTATTTTTTTTTTGAGACAGAGTCTCGCTCCTGTTGCAATGGTGTGATCTCCGCTCATGGCAACTTCCGCCTCCCGGGTTCAAATGATTCTCCTGCCTCACCCTCCTGAGTAGCTAGGATTACAGGCATGTGCCACCATGCCCGGCTAATTTTATATTTTTAATAGAGATGGGGATTTATCCATGTTGGTCAGGCTGGTCTCAAACTCCTAACCTCAGGTGATCTGCCTGCCTCAGCCTCCCAAAGTGCTGGGATTACAGGCGTAAGCCACCATGTCTGGCCGATCGTTAGCATTTTTAAGCAATAAAGTAATTTTTAATGAAGGTGTGTGTATTTTTTTTTAGACATAATGATATTATACACTTAACAGACTGAGTGCAATGGCTCGCATCTGTAATCCCAGCACTTACAGAGGCCAAGGCAGACAGATCACTTGAGCCCAGGAGTTTAAGACCAGCTTGGGCAACACAGGGAGACCCTGTCTCTACCAAAAAGTAAAAACTTAGCTGGGCATGGTGGCCTACACCTGTAGTCCCAGCTACCTGGGAGGCTGAGGTGGAGGATCACTTAAGCCCGAGAGGTTGACGTTGCAGTGAGCAATGATCATACTACTATACTTCAGCCTGGGCAGCAAAGCAAGACCCTATCTCAGAAATAAAAGAAATTATATATATATATATATACATACACACACACACACACACACACACACACATATATATACATATATATACATATATATATACACGTGTATATACACACACACACACACACACACACACACATATACATATACGTATACATATACGTGTGGAAAACCCAAAAAATATGTGTGACCTGTATTCACCACTTTATTGCAGTGGTCTCAAACCAAGTCTGCAGTATCTCCAAGGTATTCCTGTACTAATCAGGCCTAACTCTGCTTAGCTTCAAAGATCAGACAAGACTGGGTATGCTCAGGGTAGTATGACTATATCTGGATTATTAGTTATCTTTATATGAGTCTTGTTTCCATCAGAATGTAAGCTTCTGGGAAGGAATACTGCATTTGGTGAGCACCTACTACATGCTGGGCATTATTTTCAAAGATTCTAAGAGCCCTATGAAACTGGTACTGTTATTCTCATTTTCAAGATACAGTAACTAGATCAGAAAGATTGTATAGCTTGACGAAGATCATAAGCCCAAGAAGTGACAGACCTAAGAGTCAAACTGAAAGTCTATCTGATTCCATGCAAGATATTGCCTCTCAAAAAGAAAACTTCAAAACAAAACTGTTAGAAAGCTATACAGTATACAGAATATGTCAAAGTGTGCTCACTCATCTTATCTTTGTTACAACCCTTAGAGGCAATGTATTAGTTATGGCTGCTACTACTTTTCTCTGGCAAGCATAATTTCACATTTCCCTTCCTCTGGTTCCTTTGAGGAAATCTTTCCTTACTTCAAAACAGTCCTGGCAGGGATGTGAATCATGGCGCCCAATTTCATACAGAGTGGCGCATGACAAAGATTAGGCAATCAGACACATACTGTCAGATATAATGATTGTTTTAGCTGTAGGGCCATGATGTAAGCCATTCCAGTCTGAATCCTTCAGGGATCTAAGCATTTTCGTTATGTTACTTCGAATAATTCTGCTTCTAACTTCAAGCCATCTTCTCTTTCCCCAACTCAAAACAACACAAACTTGATAAAAGTTCAATAAATGCCAAAGGAATATTTGGCATAAGGGTGACAATCCAGAGACATACTTGGCTCCTCATGTCTTAATAAAATCTATAGTGAAATAAATAAAGTCAAAGAACTAACAACGCTTTCAGTACAGAATACTTAGATAACAAAATACCATTCTCTTTCTAATCATAAGATATATTTCATACTAAATTTTACGTAGCAAACAGCTATAAACAAATGAAACATTAAGAGCTCTAAATTTTATTCACTATTTTACAAGAGTTACAGGTTTGGCCCAAAGAGGAAAAGAAAAAGAATTTATATGCTATAAAAAAACAGATATGCAATCTGAAGCTTATGTTAAAGAAAGAAGGCAAAAACTGAGATGTGTTTAAGGTATGATCATTTGAAAACTTACAGCAAATCAATGTGGTATATCAGACAACATGCAGATTAGGGAGAAAAAAAATGCACAAAGGGATGCCAGCATAATATACCACCATTCCATAAATACTGAGAAAAATAATTAGAAATTCACAGCACGATATGTTTATAGATTCTCTTATAAGTATCCTACAAAAAAAAATACAATTCTACAGCCAGGCACGGTGGCTCACGCCTGTAATCCCAGCACTGTGGGAGGCCATGGTGGGTGGATCACGAGGTCAGGAGTTCGAGACCAGCCTGACCAACATGGTGAAACCCCATCTCTACTAAAAATACAAAATTAGCCAGGCGTGGTGGCACGGGCCTGTAATCCCAGCTACTCAGGAGGCTGAGGCAGGAAAACTGCTAGAACCCGGGAGGCAGAGGTTGCAGTGGGCAGTGAGCCAAGATCGCGCCACTGCCCTCCAGCCTGGGTGACAGAGTGAGACTCCCTCTGTCTCCAAAAAAAAAAAAACCAATGCGCCGAAAATGAAACTAATGAGCACCATCTCATGGGCATTTGAAGTAGTATGTGTAAAACCAGCCTTTGTAAGAGCTTTAAAAAACTAAGCTACTTAGTAAAAGTTTAATCATCAAACTTTCTTTTAAAATTTCAAATTTTGCACATGTCCTAAAAAGTTAACAAGGGTTGTAAATAAACAGAGATAATATTTAAGCCAGTATTTAAATAGCCTCAACAAATATAAGGGTAGGAGATGTAAAATGATTCTAATAAAACAAACACTGTAGAAGAGTTAAAATAGAAGCAAAATCCAAAATTATTTCAAAAAAAAACGTTCAATAGTAATTAAAAAGAAAAAGCAGGCTTTTAAGTAGATTGGACAAATCTAAAAGTAACATAAGATAAACCAACTCTTTTTTTATTTTTGTTAAAGAGACAGGGTCTCTCTATGTTGCCCAGGCTGAAGTGCAGTGGCCATTCACTGGCACAATCCCACTACTGATCAGCACCAGAGTTTTGACTGCTCTGTTTCCGACCTGGGCTAGTTCACCCCTACTTAGGCAACCTGGTGGTCCGCCGCTCCCAGGAGGTCACCATATTGATGCTGAATTTAGTGTGACACCGATCGGCATAGCACACTACAGCCCAGAACTCCTGGACTCAAGCGATCCTCCCACCTCAGCCTCCCAAGCAGCTAGGACTACAGGCATGTGCCACCACGCTCAGCAACATAAACCAACTCTTACAGTGACTACAAATTTTCCATTGTAAGAACCCTGACTTGATCATTATAACATTCTATGCATGCAACAAAATATCAATAGGTATACCATAAATATGTAAAATATTACATATCAATTTTTAAAAGTCAGAAGAAATGTTTTAAAAACCATATTTCACATTTCCTCTAATGTTGTGCATTTAAAAGGAAAGGCATTTCCTATTCAAAGAAAAACAAGTACTACTTTAAGACTAAAGCAATCTTTGCTAGCTTCCCTAGCTCATCATTTAAAAAGATCATTTTCTAAAAGCAAGCAAGTGGAATATATCAACTGGACTACCTGATACTAAACAGTGCAGTTATTTCCTACCTGAAATTTCATCCAATAGCAACATACACTCACTGAAGTGCTTCAGTGTCACATTCTCTCTTGGTTCAGATTACATGAACTCACTTTCTGTAAATTAATAGTTAGATCAAGTATCTTCTAATAGTGTTAGAAGGAGTATCAAACTTTGAGAACAAAAATTGTCCTTTAAAAAAACCATCAATAATTAGTCTTAGCCAGGCACAGTGATGGGGACCTGTAATCCTAGCACTTTGGGAAGCCAAGAAAGGAGGATCACTTGAGGCCAGAAGTTCAAGACCAGCCTGGGCAACATAGTGAGACCCTGTCTGTATTTTCAAAATTAAAATTTTTTAAATGATAATAATCAGTCTTGTTATCAAGTCCAATCTTGATCTACATTAATGTTTCAAAAGAAGCAAAATGTATAGAATCAAATGTGTATAATGTAGAGTAAAATCTTCTAATAATTCTGTTCTAATAACTTATGTGATTACATATAAGATAAAAGGATGGCTAAATAAAAATTGGTATGGGTTTTTGCCAGTTAGGCTATTAATTCTCCTTAAAGAAGCCAACTCATGGCCAGGCATGGTGGCTGGTGCCTGTAATCCCAGCCCTTTGGGAGGCTGAAACAGGAAGATCACTTCAGCCCAGGAATTCAAGACCAGCCTGGGCAACACAGCAAGACCCTGTCTCTACAAAAAGGAAAAAGTAAAAGAAACTTGAGCATCAGCAGTGCAGGAAAGTTTAAAAGAGCACAACACAAAAATGGATCACTACAAATGAATCTATCAACAACCATTAATCAAGCGGCTATTATGTAAAAGAACAAATGTAAGACATATTCATTGATTCATGAAAATATTCACATTCAGCAGGCAAAATAACAATGAGTACAGTATGCTAAGTACTGCCACTGGCTATAAAAGGGTAACTGACACCAGATTTAATCTCTCACCATAAACTGGAAAACTAAACAAAATACATAAAACAATTCTTTGGACTGTGATCACTGAGAGCGCAAAAACAAGCAAGGTCTCAACTCAATGTGACCTTGAGACAATGAGACCATTGAGTTGAGACAACCATCATTCTAATGAGTTGAAGAGACACAGATCAGAGTTCAGGGAGGCTGAGATGGCTGGAATTCAAGGAGTAGAGTACCAGAGAACAAAGTTACCTGATAAATGCTCTAGAAATCTTAGTAGTAGTGGTCCCTTTGAGTATTTGGATGAATACTAAACTGCATGGGCTTTGGGTGAGAATTAGAACACCATCAAGAGAAGAACAACTACTGAGATTGTTACACGCTGAAAAATTCTACAGGTCACACAGGGCTAAGTGAAGTCTGAATTCTATTCAAAGTAGAAAGATCTGAAACACCCAAGGCTTTGGACTAAGCTTTAGTTGTACAACTAAACAAGGACTAGAATAAAGCCTACACTACACCACCATTGCAATGTTTAAAAACAAGTTTTGACTCTGCCTCGAAAGAACTGTACAGCTGAGGAATAGAAGGGATAGTTACAATGACAGAAACCCTGTCTTTCAAGCCAGACAAACTGGGAAAAGATTGGAGAGGGTAGGAAAGTCATGGAGAGAAGAAAGTTCTCCATGAACAGATACAAGACTCATCCCTGTGCCAAGCATATGACAGACTCAAACCAGCAAAGCAAAAGCTTTAAGAACTGAACTTAAATCTCAGACTAGCTCCTCAGTGGCATATGCACAGGACAAACCTCCAAAAAAAGCAGGGCAAAGCTTTTGAAAACTGAACTGATATTGAAACCACTAAATACAGAAAGCAAGCCAAAACTTGTGGTCTGACCCTAATCAGGTTGATTGCCTGCTAAACAAACAAAAAAAATCAACTTTCTCCAAGGAATATAACATGACTCAGAGTCTACCAACATTAACTTTCACAGAATCAGAAATACAATCCAGAAATTACTTGACATACAAAAAAATCAAAAAAATATTAATTTCAAGAGAAACAATAATAAACAGATAAAAACAAACCTCCATTAATCAGATGTTGGAACTACCATGGAAAGAGTTTAAAGCAGCTATCAATATTATAGCCATGCTTCAGGAGGTAAAGGTAAAGTAGCTGAGCACAGTGGCTCATGTCAGTAATCCCAACACTTTGGGAAGCCAAGGCGGGTAGATCACTTGAGGCCAGGAGTTCAAGACCAGCCTGGCCAACACGGTGAAACCTTGTCTCTACTAAAAATAGAAAAAAATGCACACCTGTAATCCCAGCTACCTGGCAGGCTGAGGCAGGAGAATCCCTTCAACTCTGGAGGTGGAGGTTGCAGTGAGCCGAGATCACACCACTGTACTTCAGCCTCAGCAACAGAGTGAGAGTTCTGTCTCAAAAAAAAAGAAAAGAAAAAAAAAAAGAAAAAAGATAAAGGGTATAGAAAAATGAAATGACTGGAAAGATAGAATAGAAGTATTCAATGGAGTAAATTTAGAAGTAAAAAATCTATTAAGTAATATTAAGAAGTAAAAAAATCTATTAAGCCTAGATGGGTGCATTAACGGAATGGAGATGACAGAAAAAATAATCAATGAATATAAAAAGAAATTAATATAAATTATTTAATCTGAAAAAGAAAAAGGCAAGATTGAGAAAAATGAATAATCTCAATGGAAATAGGGACAGTATCCAAAAGTCTAAAAAGGAGAACAGAGGCCAGGCGTGGTGATTCACACCTGTTATCCCAACACTTTGGGAGGCCAACATGGACAGATCGCTTAAGGTCAGAAGTTTCAGACCAGCCTGGCTGACAGAGCGAAACCCCACCTCTACTAAAAATAAAAATATAAATATGAATATAAATAAAAAAATTAGCTAGGCGTGGTGGCGGGCTTCCGAAATTCTAGCTACTCGGGAGGTTGAGGCAGGAGAATCGATTGAACCCCAGAGGCAGAGGGTGCAGGGAACCGAAATCCCGCCATTGCACTCCCGCCGGGGCTACAAGAGCAAGACTCCGTCTCAAAAAAGAAAAAAAAAAAGTAAAGTAAAAAATTAAAAAAGGACACTCGATCAGCGAGAACAAAGTCATCTTCATTTATTCCTCTTTCCAATCA
>CAUYLG010034405.1:0-56235 GCA_963573385.1 Cacajao melanocephalus | reverse complement strand
CCGCGGGGGTTTTTTCCAACCCCAAACAAATACCCACTCCCCACCCCTTTGTGACACTTTTGTGGCCCTTAAAAAAAAAAAAAAAAAAAAAAAAAAAAAAAAAAAAAAAAAAAACGTCTCTAGGAAACCCTAGCTGGTTTGACCTTCAGTAGAGTGTTAGAGGCCACCTGCAGGGAAGATGTTTTCATTGGAATCAATGAAAGCAAAAAGATTTCCAACATTTTCTTCTTGGTTTTCTGGAACTGTGAGTCAATTCAGCTGCAGTCTCTTATGCCATCTGCAGGGGCTTTTGGGCAACACCACCTTCCTACTTGTGTGGATTTTACTTAGTTGCAAAATGAGGTATTTGCTGCCCCTGCAACACACACACACCCATAAGTGCATCAGCTTTCTGGAAATAGGTATGATTAGGGCCCACAAAAGATGTTGTTTATTCAGGGTCTTTCTGAGACATGGTTGACTGTAGTTTGAATAAGGGACCATGGCAAAGATTTTTCTCCCAGTTTTATAGTACTTTTCTACTAATTTTGATTTACACATTTATAAGGAAGTATGGAATGTATATATATATATATATATATATATAATTTGCATGACGTCTTATTCCACTAAGATTTCATCCAGACTGTGAACCAGTGCAGTGATGGCAGATAATAAGCGTGAACAAACGCTCCCTCAGTTCCTGGCAGTGCAGGCCACCCAGCAGGCCTCCTCTTGATGGCCTTGGCGCCTGTGCCTCCCTGGTCTTGAACATGCTTGGCAGTGGCTTCCGGGGGTTATGCAGAGCTTTGAGACCAAGGCAGAGCAGTCCTGTCTGTTGAGTCATTTTTCAGTAGTTACTTCTCTTTCTGAGCACAGACGCCTCTCACTCTGGCCTCCTCTCTCACCGGCTTGGGTGTTACCATGGTTACCTAGGAGGCGAGGGAAGAGTCTGAGTGGGCTCCCTTTGGGCTAATACCAGTGATCTTAATGACAGGAAGAGGTACTGTCCCACCAAGGGGTATAGATGGTGACGTATTAGGATAAAAGAATTTAAATAAAATAGTTACTTACCAAAGCATGTTTCCCCTCATGCATACTCTATTCCCACATTCATTAAACCATGAATAATAATGAATTATTAAACATCTTTCTGATGATCATTAAAGAAGAATTGTGATGACATTTGGGTGATTTCTCATCCTTCCCCATTTGTAATTTTTTTCCTGTGGCATATCCTCCTATCCATCACTCCACACACACATACATTTTTGTCATAACATTATGTAAATTTAAGAGAAA
This sequence comes from Cacajao melanocephalus, assembly GCA_963573385.1. NCBI lineage: Eukaryota > Metazoa > Chordata > Mammalia > Primates > Pitheciidae > Cacajao > Cacajao melanocephalus. The sequence continues at coordinate 54,954 of CAUYLG010034405.1, read as the reverse complement.
ACAAGCTAACAACAGATCCACTTCTAGATGATCCAGGGAGCAGTCTCAAGAATACCTCACAGCCAGCAAGTGCTCTTCAGCTGGTTTTGGTAGTGGCCAAGTGGAGGTTCTGAACTCTGCCTGTGCCAATGCTAAAATTACTTTTTCCTCCTCCTCCACTCTCTGGTGCTGCTTCGGTTGCCATAACAGCCTGTTGCGGAGTGCACAGTGTGAAGGCTGCCAGGGAGGAAGACTCTTGGGCATTCTTATGCTAACATGCTGCTGAGGAGTAGGGCATCACCCTGGTGCTTGACTTAACCATGGCCCTAAGTTTCTGTTTCCGAGTTTGAGGAAATTAATTTTTCCTGTGTCAGAGGTACATTTGGAATGCTGGACTCTGTAATAAGTATAACAGGCATCAGAGAGTAGCATAAGGAGTGAGTCTAGAGCTAGACTGCCTGAATCCAGATCTCACTTCTGCCATTTGCATGTAGACTTGGGGAGGTTACTGACCCTCTTCATGCCTGTTTCCTGATCTCGAAAATGGGGTAATACTAAAACTTGCTTCATAGAGTTATTATGAAGAAGTGAGTGAACTCATATCAAATGCTTAAAACAGTGTCTATCATATAGCTACCTGAACACAAGAACAATGTGTGTTATGTAGTCATTCGGTGTTAGTGATTATATTTGATACACACAATTCATTCATTGAAAAAATATGTGAGAGCCTGCTCTGTGCCAGCACTGTTCTGTGCCCTGATATTTGGTGCAGAACAAGGCAGATGTGGTTGCGCCGCTCATAGTGTGGCTGGGGAGAAAGACGTTAGACAAAAAGAGATAAATAAATATATAATCTCCAATTGTAGTAGGTCCTTGGGAGGGTTACCTTCATGGCACATGGGACATGGAAAGCAGATGTGTTCTCGATAAGGAGGCAGGTTTAGGCGATAAGCTCACCCCTGTCACCACCATTGCTGACGTTTATTGAGCACTTCCCATGTGGTAGGCATCCTGGTAAGCACTATTTGTGGTTTATTTCATTTAATCCTAGGAATCCTTTGGTGGGCGGGTGGGGGTGTTCTTATTTTTATTTTGTTATATGGTCTTTGAGCTGTAAGAAGAAACCCGAGCAATTATTTAATCGTCCTGAATTTGTAGTTGAGGAAATTGAGTCCTGGAGGGGGATGGTGATTTGTTTCTATCCAGTCCATATTGAGTTGGGAATACATTTTAGGATTCTAACTCAATCCTTGACTTAACCACCCCCCAGTAGACCCTCTGAAAGGTGAAAACCATCTTGTGACCTGAGTAATGGAGTAATACCACCCTCCCATCTTAGGAACATTATCTAAGCTGTAGTACTTTTTTGCTGCAGAGGTCTTATTACTATTTTCTCAGCACAGAAACAGCTTCTCTTTCTCCTTATTCTTTTCTCTAACTTTGGTTGTCCTCTTAAACATGGAATCCGGAAGCACAAGTTGCCAGAATGTCCCAGAATACCGGTGACTCATGTTCTCTGGCCTTTTCTCACCTCTGGCCAGCTGGATTGTCCGGCACCAGGATTCTCCTTTTCGGGGTTGCTGATAAGGCTGGTGGGAGTGGATACATGTGAACAGCAATTGGTGTTGGAGCCCCAGTTCAAAGTTTCTGGTTTCTCTAATGGAAAAGCACTGCTTGAGTCAAATCTCTTGCCTGTACCCTCCTCAAATTTGAAGGAGTAATGTGTCCTCAGGCTTTTTCTTCATTTGCTGCTATATGCTTAATTGTTCTTGGACTAGAGCAGTCTTTTAAGCCAAGCTCAGATTCATAGAAATGGATATATTTCAGCTAAAATGGATATATGATTATTCTCCCCACTCTGTGAGCATATACCAGATGAGTGGTATTCTGATGTGGTGGAGCTTGTCAGGGCTCCCAGTGATGGCTTCTTGCTCAGAGTGTCCTGCGCCAGGGCATTCGCACTTGACTGTTCTGCTCTAGAAGGCTCTACTCTACTCCTTCTGTATTTAACAGGTAGGCCTCAGCTCACATCTCCCTTCCCCAAATGATGTGTTTCCTGGGTGCCCTATCTAAAGCATCTCTGTGACCGCACCCTGCTTATTTCCTTTGTAGCACTTGCAGCAGTCTATAATTATGCTGATTATTTGTTTACTGGTTAATTGTGCTTCTCCTACTAGAACATTTCTACCGTGAGGGTTGGGACCATTTTTATCTTATATTTCTGGTGTGTAAAGTAGAGCCTTGCACAGAGTGGTTGCTGATTTTAAATTTGTTAAAGGAATAAAGAGATGTGTCTGAGCTTCCTTATTTAACCAGAAAATGTTTTTCCTCTTCTAGGCCATGAAGTTGCAGAAAAACATCCCTATGGGTTTGGGCTCCACATGAGTCAAAAGCAGGAATAATGTACCCAATTAGTAAATTTGATCCTGTTTATCAGCCCAGTGCCAACCTTCTTCCAGCCTCCTTGCCTGTTCTCCCCATTGGAATGTGGAAGGAACGCAGACTGCCTGTGACAATCTGTCTCAGCTGTGGTGGAGAACATGGGCTTTGGAGGCAGATTGTCCTGGGCTCAAATCCCAGCTCTGTTACTCTCCATGACTTTTTACAAGTTCACCTCTTTGGGTCCAAGTTTTCTTATCTGTTAAATGGGAGATAGAAATAGAACCACAGTGACCCAATGATTCAGTGGTGGGGAGCAGGGATTTATTTGTATATTATGGTAATTATTTTTCATTTTGAAGGCAGTAATACAGGCTAATAAAACAATTTCTTAAAGAGAAGAAAACATTAACTGTTACCCCATTACCATAACACAGGTATTTTCATGTAAGTAAATTCCCATGTCATCTTTATCCATAGGTAGACACACTCTATGTAGGTAGGATGCATCAAGTTTATATAATACTATTATTACTTTTTTCTCTAATTTTCCAATGACTCATTATGCTTATCAGATGTTCTGTACTTTAATTATGTCGAACTATCCTTGGCAATGATGTTGCTGCTGCTGCTGCTTTTACTTTTGTTTTGCTGGCATAAATGGTGCCATAGTAAACACATTTGTGTGAAGATAATACCGTTGTTTTGAATTATTCCTCAGCTTAAAGATCTGCATGTGATATTAAGTGTCAAGAGATATTCAGGCTTACATACCAAGAAGTGTTTTTTGAACAGTATTAAGGCTGGATCTAGCCTTAGTGTAGGCTTGTCTCATTCAAACTGTAAGGAGATCTTCCTTCCTTGATGTTAGCTTCATAGGTACCCCCACTGCTGCTGTCCGCCCCCACCCCCCAACCCCTGGCTGCCTTCTGGCCTTGAATATCCTTGTGAGTTAGAAACTAGAAATTCCTATTTCACAAAGTTCTTAGAGGGAGAATCTTGGCTTTGCCACCATTAAATGCTGGCATTTACCTCATTTCTGGCCTTGTAATAGTGCCTCTCTGTTAGATACTCAAACCCAGGGGGCTGTTGATGGGTGGCTGCGGGATTCAGTGGGCATCACCTGAAAAGTAGGAGCCGAGTCATCATCTGTGTTTTGAGCAGAAAGATCTTGAGAGATGGAGGCTGCTTTTATTCCTGCAACATGTTACTTTTTTCTTTTTCTCTTCTCCTTTTTTGCCAGGAAGCTAAAAAGAAGTATGACAAAGAGACAGAGAAGTATTGTGGCATCTTAGAAAAACACTTGAATTTGTCTTCCAAAAAGAAAGAATCTCAGCTTCAGGAGGTAAGAGACTTTATTAGTATCCTGAATAAAGTGTTCAGCTTGTACATGGTGCTTTGGATATGTGCTGGTTGCTCTTTGCTAGAAAACCTTAGGGTTAGAAGGGACCTGGGAAGTCAGGAACTTGCTCCCGATCCCTCATCCAATGCCTGATGCCTGGACTGCCTTTGTGTCCTCCCATGCCACTGCGGCCACCCTTTGTAGCTTTCCAGCCTGTCGAGGTGGAACACACTGCTGGCTGAGATGACCACCTCTTCGTTGGGCTGCCCTGATTGCTAGATGTCTTCATTTCAAACTGATGTTTCTTTTCCTGTTTCTCTCATTCTTGGCCTTAATTCTGTACTCTGTTAGTTTACCTTTTGACTTCCTGCCTTTTATCAGTGATTTGAAATGTTAGCATCTCAAATGTTTTGATTATCCTTCCTTAATATTTTTTTTCCATTATTTCAACCAGCACTTGGCATTAGTCTTCTTTCTTTCTTTTTTCATTTTAAAGTAGTGCGTTATTGTCCTGTATATGTTTTGTGCTTTGGTAATGTTGTTTCAAGAAAATACATTTCTTAAACTTGCTCTTGGTTTTTCTGGGTGTGCATGGTATGTTTTAAAAAGTAGTTCACTTGGAAAGAAAAATGATGGAGCCATGGCAGCCATGGAGCTGTGACTATTTTTACTTAGTTCATGAAGACTGGCATTTTAAGGGAGTTTATGCTTCTTGGAGACAGGGGAGTTTCCTAGTGGAACCCCAAATTTGGCTTTAAAAATGTCATCTCATTTAACTGAACAATTTGCTTGACTTCTCTCAGGGTGTTTTTGTGAAAAGAGGCTACCGCGGCTTCCAGGCTGGCTCTTGTTCTTAAATTTTGATTCTTTTTGAGCAGATACCATGTTTCTGTTAGGTGAAAGTTCACATGAGGACAGTGGAGTCAGAGGTTGAAAGGTGGAAGTAAGAGATGGTAGAGTTCAGTCCCCTCCCAACCACAATTGGTTACGCATCTTGGGATAGGAATGTGGTGTTCTCAGAACTCTTTGCTTTGAAATGAGTATTTAATCCAGTTCTTAGAGTAGTGATGAGGACCATTACTCAACAGCAATGACAACGGTAGCAACAATAAGTGTTTATAGTGGGCCTTGCAGATCAGTTCTTGGCCAGCCAGCAGACAGCATTGAGTATTTGGTGTGTGCTTTACAAAGTAGAAAATGCTAATTTATCCTTGAAGATCTTGTGCCTGAGTAGGGAAAAAGAAGCTAAAGCAGAGGAAGTGTTTCTTGAAGGGGCGTAGCTACTCAGGTAAATCTTGTCAAATGTGATTGAAAAACCTTAAAAAAAAAAAGCATATTTTCATGGGGTATAAAGACTATCCCAACTTGACAGGAGGATATAGGCAGTGTCCCAAAGACGTGGATAATCCATGATAAATATGGAATTCTGTTTAGAATCTGTCCTGATACCCTCACTTTTTAGTTATTCTTTTGGCATCACTTGGCATTTAGGATTTGGAAACTAATTTATGTTTAAAGAAAGCCTTTTTGCGTGTGCTTCACAATGACCAGGTTGGTCCAGCTCTCCACATTTTAAGCAGTGATAAATTATGGATTAGATGACTATGCACCATTAGTACAGATACTCAAGAGTATTCAGAGTTGAGCAGGTGTGTGGTTTTTCTAGCCCCTGCTGAATTTGGGAAGCACACAGCACAGTTACCGGTAGGCACGGCATTCCCTATAACAAAGCTGCTTCTCCAGATCCATCCAGGTATTCAGACTTGGCCTTGAATGAGTCCAGCATTTTCTTATAGGGCCCTAAATGCCCTCTGAGTTACCACAGTATAGGGACCAGAACACGGGACTGGCAAAGAGGATACCTGGCTTCAGAACCTGCTCTGCCATGTATTTACTGTGTGACCTGCAAATTACTTTGACTCCGTAAGCTTTATTTCCTTTATTTGTTAAATACTCGTGAAATACCTGTCCTGCTTACGTTGTGAATGAGAAGACAAATAGAGCTGCTGCTCAAGTATAAAGTATTTTATATTTAATGTAAAATGTGTAAATATCCTTATGATTGGCCTGTTCCATTTTCTGTTCCTAAATTGTATGCTGCTATTCCTGACTCTGCCAGTTCTGTATTTCAGTGGATGTTTTCCATGATATTCTTTTATTACAGTCCTTTATGTCCTTGCCTTTGACCTAGCCATATTCTCTAGATACTTTGAGTGTAAGGGTTGGGTTGCAGATCTTGCAGGTTCTGGTCTGTTCTTAGGCAGTGCTTTTTAGTTGTACCTGAACTAAATTAAACTGTATAAAAATCTGACTCAAAAACAGTAAAAATGATATTACTACTGCCTCTAACCACATCAATAAACAATAATAATATAGGGAAACATTTGTCGAGTGCATATTTATGGCCCAGGTATGGTGTTAAGCACTTTACATGGAATCTTCTGGAATCCTCACCCTAAGAGGTATAGATGTGGTTATTACTCTGTTTTACATCTGAGGAAACTGAGGCTCAGATATGAAAAAATAGCTTGGTGGTAGCAAGTCAACCCCAGCACCTGGCTGTGTGGCCCTTTCCCTTCACCCAGTTTGCTTTCTATGTCTCTTTCTGGGGAGGGATGTTGAGGTTCTCTTGGCTGCTGACCATTGTTATTTAGTGCCAGTGTCATGACATAGAATTGGAGATAGGGAAGGACCTTAGTGATCGACTTTCTTTTTTTTTTTTTTTCTTCTTTTGAGACAGAGTCTAGCTCTGTCACCCAGGCTGGAGTGCAATGGCACTATCTTGGCTCACTGCAACCTCCACTTCCTGGGTTCAAGTGATTCTCCTGCCTCAGCCTCCCGAGTCACTGGGACTACAGGTGCCCGCCACCATGCCTGGCTAATTTTTGTATTTTTAGTGGTGATGGGGTTTCACCATATTGGCCAGGCTGGTCTCAAACTCCTGACCTTGTGATCCACTCACCTTGGCCTCCTAAAGTTCTGGGATTACAGGTGTGAGCCACTGCATCCAGCCATTTCAACTTTCTTGAATTACATTTGAAGGAACTGAGTTTCTTGCAGAGGTCAGGTGTTTTGCTGAAGGTGTTCAGCTATGCAGTGATCATTTTCTTCACCTTTATTAAAAATTCAACTTTTAGAAGTATTGTTGAATACCTGGTACACTTTTGATGAAACCTTCCACTTTGATAGTCCAGAATAGTTTCCTGATTGCAGGGTTCTGCACCGGATCTTTTAAATTCTAGCCCATCCCTAGATCCTGGAAGTAGAAACTGTAGGGCAGTGATGTGGAATGACACTGCCATCTAGTGGACAATTTTTAAAAATGTGTAATTTTGAATGGTAAAAAGGCTCGCTTCAAAAACAGTAGTCATTCATTCAACAAATACTCATTGAACGCTTCTGCAAAAGTCTGTCAAGGCACTGGTGTTTTGTAGAAAGAGAAATGAAGGATCTTCCTTCATGGAAATTACAATTTAGGAGGAAGTCTCTTTTCCAAGAAGCACAGAATGGTTGATGGATTTAGACAAGCTGGTAGATTTATAGCTTCTCAAGTGGCAGGCAGGGAAACTGTCTTGAGTGGTCTGTGGGGTAGGTTGGAATTCTGGCTTATAATTCTATTGCAGGGAGCCCAAAGATATGGTGAATTCTGTGGCCCACACCAAACAGGGGCATTGGCAAGAGAAATATAACATTCTACTTGAGATTTCTTCTTCCTTTTCCTTTGGGAATACATTGAGTTATGCATTTGTTCTTAGTTCTGGGTCACTGCAGGGATGTGCATTTGGTGCTGAATGATGGCCACATGGAGATCAATTCATTCATTCTGCATGCATCTGTTGAACATTTATTATGGGCCAGACACCATCCTGAGGACTGGTGGAGAAAATGAAAAACATAGACAAGGTCTTTGTTCTCATGGACTTTATATTCTAGTAGGCAATACACAAGAAAAGAAAGGAATAGGCCAGGCACAGTGGCTCAGGCCTGTAATCCCAGCACTTTGGGAGGCCGAGGCAGGCAGATCACTTGAGGTCAGGACTTTGAGACCAGCCTGGTCAACATGGCGAAACCCCATCTCTACTAAAAATACAAAAAAATTAGCTGGATGTGGTGGCACATGCTTGTAATCCCAGCTACTGGGGAGGCTGAGGCAGGAGAATCACTTGAATCCAGGAGGCGGAGTTTGCAGTGAGCTGAGATTGTGCCACTTCACTCCAGCCTGGGCAACAGAGCAAGACTCCATCTCAAAAAAAAAACAAAGAGAAAGGAATAGATAAGAGTTTAAATTGGGAGATGAGATAGAGATTTCCTGGTAACCTATTTAAAATAATGTTGTCAATGAAAGCTTATCCTAAAGCGGTAAGGTTTAAACTGAGCCCAGAAGAAATGAGCTAATGAAAGGCCAGGACAATCTTCTTCACGTTGTGAATGTGTTGTAAAATCACAATTATTCGGTCATGAAAGAGAGTAGGCTGAAATAGCATAAAAAATATGAAAGTGCATTGCACTTAACAATTATAAATGTGTGTTTATTGAGTCATAATATAAAAAGTATTTCTTACTGTATGTTGAAGTTAAAATGTGAATTTATCTACAAGAAGAGGTTTTCAGGCAGAAGGTGCAAAGGTTGTGGGAAAGAAAGGGTTTGGAGCATTAGAGGACAGGAGGGAGACCAGAGTGGCTGGAGCTTAGTGATAGTGGGTTAGGATGGGAGGAGGTGAGGCTGGAGGGTTGGGCAGATTATGCAGGGTCTTGCAGACTATGGTGGAGGCCATGGGAAGTCCTCGAAGGGGCTATGAGACCATCTGATTTAGATTTTAAGATAGATATTCTGGTTCCTGGTTGCAGAGTGGATTGGGACAGAAGGAGAGGATGAAGACAGAGATATCAGTTAGGAGAGAAGTGTAGTAGCCCAGAGATGATGTGGCTGGTTTAGGGACGAGCAGGAAGTGAAGCCCTGTCCTCTGAAGTGCCTGAGGACAGTAACCACCAACATGCACAGGACACTTTCCAGTTTTCAAATTATTTACATCATTTGGCCCATTTTCTCTTAGAAACAGCTCTATGCAGAAGCAAGGGCTGATATTATCTCCGTCTTCTAAAGATCAATGCCTTGAGCAGGTCTCACCAGCTAGGACATTGTAGAATTGGAGCTTGCACTTGGGCAGCTCTCTGATGCGGGAGTCCATTCTGTTTTCCTCACAGGAATTTCCTTCTGGATCCTTCATCCCTGCCTTTGCAGATTTTCAGAATGATGTCTGCTGTTTTTCCCCTTCCACTTGCAGTATCAATTGGCAAGCCCAGGCAGGGAGAAGCTTTGAGGTCTATGGGGTGATCAGGAGTAGATGCATCCGTCTGCATAAGTGTGTTGGATTTATACTACAAGGAGATCAAAGGTTACAGGAACACATGAGACTTAACAGCAGGAGCCCAGGCATATCAGCCTAGTTGTCTAAGCAGCCACACTGTGCTGGGGGTTGTGGTGGTGAGCAGGGTGCAGGACCTTCTGAAACTTGTCTCCAAATAAAGATTCATCAGTGCTCAGATATCTCCTTTCCCTGGGAGCCTTAGAAAATGCCCCAGTCTTAGCCTTTCAGGTTGAATTGATCTACCAGTTACTCAGCAGATTGGCTTTTTTTGTTTGTTTTTGTTTTTTGAGACAGAGCGTCTCACTCTGTCCTCCAGGCTGGAGTGCAGTGGCACGATCTCAGCTCACTGCAACCTCCACCTCCTGGGTTCAAGAAATTCCCCTGCCTTAGCCTCCTGAGTAGCTGGGACTACAGGTGTGCCGCCATGCCCAGCTAATTTTTTTGTATTTTAGTAGAGACGGGGTTTCACCACGTTGGCCAGGCTGGTCTTGAACTCCTGACCTCGTGATCTGCCCACCTTGGCCTTCCAAAGTGCTGGGATTACAGACATGAGCCACCGCGCCTGGCCCAGAGTGGCTTTTGAGTATGAGAATGTCCATTGCTGCAGGAGGAAGTTGCTAGCATGAGAGACTTGAATATATTCTTTCGGGGTGTTTTATAACATCTTATGTTTTACCAGAGCTTGTAGTTTTCTCTTAATTTACTTATTTGACTAATGTCTCTTTTCTTTACTATGCTGTAAGTTCCATGAAGGAAGTTTTTTTTTTTTTGCTTATGTTGGTGGAATGGATAAATGATTTGCTAAGCTCTTAAGATGTCAAAGTAGCATATTGTATTTGGTATAATGGAAGTAAGGGTCTGTCCCAAGTTTCTTCTGTAGAGATTTTGACAAAGGAACACTGAAAGAGATATGCCTTTGGGAGCTTTGTCTTAGTAAAGGGCGTTATAGAACCGTTTCTGACTGTGTCGTTTCTAAGGAAAACAGTATGTTGTTTCTTACTGGCAGGATATTCATTTATGTTAAAAATACATATTCACATCAGTGTTATGTCACTGAAATATGCTTTCAGTGTAATTATCTGCTTGGAAGGAATGAGTTGACACACATTGTGGAAAGGTTTAGAGCTTTATAGTGAGAGTTGAGGTGTTTCCCAGCATAGTATCTTGCATCTCCATGCATGAAGTTTCTCTCTGGGTGCCAGATCCCAGATCAGTGGTTTAATTGTATCCACTCGTGGGCCTGTTTTGGACACACAACTGAACAGAAACAGAAGTGAAATTGAGAGGGAGTGTTGAAATTTCCCTGCTTGGAGTAAACTGTTATCCTTATCATAAAGAAAGTATTTGAGACTTGTGTCAACATGGCCTTTTCTGAGCTTCCCTGACCTCTGACAGCTTGTTTAGCTCATTAGAGAGGCCTGGATGAGGATGGCTCTGCAGTATTTCTTTTTCATTGTAAGAATCTGTCTCCCACGGAACCCAGGTTGCCCCAGGGTGTGGGGAGAGGGTGGAGACTAGTGGTTTCAGGATGATCCAAGGGCCTTAGGGGCAGATGCACCAGGACAGAAATCCCAGCTCTGCCTCATACTAGCTGTGTCACCTTAGTCAAGTTCTTTAATTTCTTCTTGTATGTTAGAGACGCAGATAATATGTGTTTTCTAGGAATTTAGTGAAGATTAAATAATTGCAATTAATAAGGATTAAATAAGGTAATTTATGTACAGCTGTGGGCATGGTTCCTGATACAGAGTTAGTGCTCAGGTAACCATTATCATTATTCTTATTTCTGTTAGATTTGATTACTTTACATGCAGCATACTATTTGGGGCAATGTGATGTCCATTTGACTCACCCACTTACCTTTTTTATTGATATATAATAATTGTACATATTTATGGGGCATGTATGCTATTTTGATACATGCCTATAATGTGTAATGATCAAATCACCTCCAACATTTGTCATTTCTTTGTGTTGGAAACATTTCGTATCTTCTAGCTATTTTGAAATATACACTGTACAGCAGTTAACCATAGTCCCCTACTGTGTTATGAAATACTAGAACTTATTCTTTTTATCTAACTGTATTTTTGTACCCATTAAACAACCTCTCTTCATCCTTTCCACTCCTTTCTTAGCCTCTGATAACTATCATTCTACTTTCTACTTCCTTGAGATTCACTTTTTTAGCCCCTTCATATGAGAACATGTGATATTTGTTTTTCTGTGCCTTCACTTGACATAATGACCTCCAGTTCAATCTATGTTGCTGCAAATGACAGAATTTCATTCTTTTTTATGGCTGAATTGCAGTCCATTTTGCATGTGTATATTTATCCATTCATCCATTGATGAACACTTAGGTTCACTTCATATCTTAGCTGTTGTGAATAGTGCTGCAATAAACGCAGGGGTACAGGTATTCCTTTGATATACTGATTTCCTTTTCTCTGGATAAATACCAAGTAGTGGGATTGCTGGATTATATAGTAGTTCTATTTTTAGTTTTTTGAGAAATCACCATACTGTTTTCCATAATAGCTGTACTAATTTACATTTCCACTGTCAGTGTATAAGAGTTCCCTTTTCTCCCCATCGTTACCAGCATTTGTTATTTTTAATCTTAATCATAGCCATTGTAACTGGGTTGAGATGATATCTCATTGTGGTTTTGACTTTCATTTCCCTGATGATTAGTGATGTTGAGCTTTTTTTAATATACCCGTCGGCCATTTGTGTGTCTTCTTTTGAGAAATGTCTGTTCAGATTTTCTTTCTACTTTTTAATGGTATTATTTGTAGTTTTTTTTTTTTCTGTTGAGTTGTTTGAGTTCTTTGTGTCCATTTACCTTTTTAAACTGATAATCTCTCTCTCTCTCTTTCTTTTTTTTTTTTGAGACGGAGTCTCGCTCTGTCACCCAGGCTGGAGTGCAGTGGCGTGATCTCGGCTCATTGCAACTTCTGCCTCCCAGGTTCAAGCGATCCTCTGGCCTGAGCCTTCTGAATAGATGGGATTACAAAGCTTTTTTGTTTTGCTTTTAAAAAAATTTGTGTATTTAAGTTGTATAACATGATGTTTCAGTATACTTTTGCTTAGTGAAATGGTTACTGTAGTCATTATTCTTCTTCTGTGTAATGCTATTTGATTTGTTTTTGAAAATCATCTCCAGAGATTTTTTTCTTACCTGCTTTTGGAATGCTATCCTTGGGTAGTGACTTGATTCTTCTCTTAAATTCTATCTTGTTTGTAGGCAGACAGCCAAGTGGACCTGGTCCGGCAGCATTTCTATGAAGTATCCCTGGAATATGTCTTCAAAGTGCAGGAAGTCCAAGAGAGAAAGATGTTTGAGTTTGTGGAGCCCGTAAGTCGATATTCAGGGTTTAATGGTGTCCCCATACATTCATCCCTCATTCTAACTAGTCGTAGATTACAAAATGCTCTAAGTTGTTAATGAAGAGGTTGAGCAGCCCTGACGCTGTGCCTTCTTTAAGTATCAGTGCTTTGTCAACCTAGCTGCCCTGGGTTCTTCCCAGCAGCCATTCCTGTACAACGCACAGCAATGGAGGTGGAGCGTCCAGCAGTCATTCCTTCCTCTAGCTACCCAGTGATGTGCCATACGATTTTCAGGTGGACAGAGTGGAAATGGGAGTCCAGAGGGGAGGAGTTCTTTATCTTGCCATGAAATAGTGATTACACCTTAACTTTCTTCCTCTCTTCTACCCTTCCTGTCTTCCTCAAATAATCCAGATGTAGTAGTCACCCAAAGACATAGTACCTCTCTTTTTTTCCCTCCTGGTTCAAAGCCTCTTCTTACCCCATTCAGGTATTAAAAGATGTATATGAAGTTTCTCACATGGATTTCTTACATGGATTTGTTATAAGTAGAGCAGCACAGAGACTCTGCTGAGTGGACCATGATGTAATTTGGACTTGGGCAGTGTCCCAGTGAACATGAAGATTGCATTGTGGGAAAAAGTGTGACTTTAGTTTTAGGCCACACCAGGATGGTTGTGGTTTCGTTTGGAGATGGTGCCACTCCTCTCTGCTGTGTGTGCACGGGTGTGGAGAATCCACAGAAGAAAGACTTCATGGAAACACAAAAATAGTATATGGACCTCAATTTAAAACTCTGGCAGACCATGGATTTTCCAGCCAAAATGCAGCTTCTGATTTAGACTCAGGCCTGGCATCTCTGTACAAATAAGATTCTCTACCTAGATTTAAGAAAGGATAATTTCCTTTCTTTCTTTTTTTTTTGTTTTGGGACAGAGTCTTGCTCTGTCGCCAGGCTGGAGTGTAGTGGCGTGATCTTGGCTCACTGCAGCCTCTGCCTCCCTGGTTAAAGCGATTCTCCTGCCTCAGCCTCCTGAGTAGCTGGGACTACAGGCATGCGCCACCATGCCTAGCTAATTTTTGTATTTTTGGTAGAGACGGGGTTTCACCATGTTGGCCGGGATGGTCTCAATCTCCTGACCTTGTGATCTGCCTGCCTCAGCCTCCCAGAGTGCTGAGATTACAGGCATGGGCCACGATGTCTGGCCAAGAAAGAATAATTTTCTTAAGCAAATAAGAATAAAACTATAAGGATGCTACTGCTTCTTAAAGTGAAAACTTCCTAAGACACAGACACACTACAACAGAACACCAGGAAATGGAATGATAAATCTTTAGAGATGTCTTTTCTCAAAAAAGAAGGAAGGAAGAGGGGGAGGAGAGACAAAAGAAGGAGGAGGAGGGAAACCCATTTAGATCGGCAAAGCTATCCAGCTGAGCCCAGCCTAAGCTGGCTGAACCTCACAGATGTGTGAGAAGTAAACATCTATTGTTGTATGAGGTTTTGTGGATACCGTTCAACAAAAGCCAACAGATATAATACCTGACTCACTAGGTATGCCTACTGAGAGATCAAAGTGGATAGCAAAATACTCACCTCAAAAAAGCTGGATGGGTCAGTCAGAAAAAAAGCTCATCAAAAGCAGGGAAATTTGGAATAATACTAATCAAAGTACACATAAAGATTGTTAGAAATGCAGTGTTCTTTTTCTCTAGAAATTCTGGCGAAAGCAAATAAAAATAATGCTGAAGGCAAATTCTATGTGACAGCATTTGAATTCCTGGACTCCCTGATTTTAAATCCCAGCGTAGCCAATTACTAGCTGTGTGCTCTTGGGCAAGTTATTTCTCTGAGCCTTACTTTCCCCATATGCAGAATGGGGATAGTAATATCACCTACTTTATAAAGATGCTATGAGGATTAACTTTTATCCATGTGAGGTGCTTAGAACAGAACCTGATTAGAACCCAATAAAAAGCAATTGTTTTTTAATTTATGAGAATAAGAGTAAAGTGCCAATATTAACAGGGCCTACCTGTTTTAATATAAACAGTTTTGGTAGATGTGAAAGTATATATTTACTGAGTACCATAGAAAATGCTGAAAACCCAGATGCTGTGACTGAGGGACTCAGCCTCCCTGGGGGAAGCAAGATATGTGTAGTAGAGAGCCAGCCAAGGTAGCAGGCGGTTCAGTGACAGCTTGGACAGGATGGATGCTATAGATGTGCCAGAGAGATTTAAGGGTATAACCATTGCAGGGTGCAGATGTTTTTCAGTTCACACAATGAGACACCTGGAGAGCTAATGAAAAGAAGTTTTCAGTATGTTAGGACAAAGAGAAAGTAACAAGAATTTGCCCAAAGTTAAACTAAATGTTGAGAGGCTGGATATAGGATTCAGATGTTTGGCCTTTACTTTTCTATAGACGTTCTTGTCTCTGCACGCCAGCTTCTAGGCAGGTCAGTGGCTTCAGAAGCTGGGGACTTGGAGAGGGTATTCATACAGTGAAAAAGCTACCGGTGAGATCAGCTATTCTCGGTGTTAGACATGCAAATTCTCGGTCTTCACCCCAGACCTGAAATTTAAGGGAGGGGCCCAGTAATCTGTAGTTTAGTAAACTTTCCAGGTGATTCAGCTGCACATTTCAGTTTGAGCCACTGGCCTAGATTATACAAAGGAAGAACATGAAATAACAATTGATGATGTTAGCTGAAACCACGTCATGTACTGTGCTAAGCCCTTTACCTACAGTACGTCAGTCGAACCTTATAACATCTCTGAGGGTAAGTACTGTTTTTATCCCAATTTTCAGATGAAGAAATGGAAACAAATAAGTTTATTTACCTGTCCAAAGTCATATCTAGTAAATAGCAGAGCCGGAAGGGTCTGACTCTTCATCTCCGTGAAATAGCATTTGATTGCTTACAAGTGGAAAGGAAACCAGTAGGAAGTCTGTTGAACTAAATTGCTGGGGTGGCTATTTATATTTGATGAGTTGGTTGCAGTCAAGAGAATCTTCCAGTCAGTCAGGTAAGGGACTTCTGTGCAAATTGACTGTGTTCATTTGTTTCTTGTAAGTAACTTCAAGTACCAGGATATTACTGACCTTCAGAAAAAAGAAACACAGTTGTGGTGTTCCAAGGAATTAAAATCAGACTTCTGGGATCTAAACTATATATGTATATATTTGCACTGGAAGCCTTAATTTTCTTGTCATAGTACTAAATGTTCTTGAGATTTGGATTGCAGGTAATGACATATTGACTCCATGAAGGTGAAGCCACGTTCCCTCTGTTCCCTGAGTTTCTGTAATTGAAGGTTAGCTAGTGCAGCAGAGAACTCGTTCTCCATATTCATTAGGCACTGCATCCTCCGAGTTTTACATCCTGAATGTTTCTCGATGCCATGTCTCTTCTTCTCCTTTCCCTCTGCTTCTGTCCCATTGCAGGTCTTCATTCTTTCCTTTGGAGTTTGCATTCTGTCCTGGGCCTCCCCGTTCTCCAGTCTGGCCTTGACCAGAGTGCATCTTCTAACACATCAGTCTGATTCTCTCTCTCTCTCTTTTGCCAAGAAGCTCCTGACAGCACTCCTGTGCTAAGCCCATTAAGTGGATGATCTAAATTAATCTTCACTGCAACCCTGTGCAATAGTAAAAAACACTGTTACCCTCCTGTCAAAGATGAGTTAAAGGGAGTTATGTGACATAGCCAGCTCAGCTTTTCATTACTCTGCTGGCTGCCTTTCTCTTTGCTGCCTGTGTGGATGACTCTTGGTAGCTGTATTAGTTTGTTAGGGCTGCTGTACAAATCACCACAAACTGGGTGTCTTAGAACAACAGAAATCTATTGTCTTCCAGTTCTAAAGGCTAGAAGTCTGAAGTCAGGGTTTTGGCATGCTTCCTCTGAAACTTGCAGTGAAAGGCGACATCTTTTTCTCTTTCTAGCTTCTGTGGTTTGCCGTCATGTTTGGCATTCCTTGGCTTATAGATGTCTCCCTCCAGTCCTTCGTCCTCATGTGGCCATGCATGTCTCTGTGTCCACATTTTCACCTTTTCTGAGGACACAAGCTATGGCATCCTTATAAAAGTACTAGGGCCCACCCTAATGTCCTCATTTAACTTGATTACCCGTGTAAAGACACTATTTCCAAGTAAAATCACCTTCAGAGGTAATAGCACTTCAACGTATCTTTTTTGGGGGACACAATTCAACCCATTAAAGTAGGTCTGTTCTATGAATGTTGACAACCCAGAATGATGCAGCCAGCATTAACTTGGGCAATTAGATTTTTGCTTTTTAAAATGGAAAGAAAGAAATTATAGGTATGTTGTCAGCTAGGAAGTAGGAATAGGGTTTGCTTATGGTTATTCTCTTAGGATAACAAGGATGGAGGAGGAGGCACAGGAAGGCGGGGAATGTCTTTCCTTTGTCAGGCTGTGATGTTGTGGTTGCTCCGTGGACAGCCGACCCCTCTTATTTGATAACCAGGTGGGACTGCAGCAAGCTCTTCCTCCTTGTGTTTGGGTAGAAGCATTTCTTTGAAGCAGACAGCTCCCCCATCTCTGGAGTCCCGTGGGCTTCATCCTGCCCCCTGAGGAGTGGACTTTCATTTCCCACTTTGTATAGTTCAAAGGTTCATATAGAGTTGGGGTAGGGGAGAGAAAAGGTGCTGTGAGGGGAGAAGCAAGGGGGAAGTGGGCCAGAAATAGCAGTATCTAAGGAGTCATTTCCCATAGAAAAATGGACAATCCAGGCATGAGACCAAAGGAGGTGAAAAACAATAAATATTAGTAATTCCCTGCCTTTGGGCAGCACTTTCAGCTGTGCCCAGGTGGCATCTTAGTGAGCTGTTTGAGAATATTTAATTACCCTGAGCAAGAGAGGCTCTGTTTAAGTGAAGGATAAATCAGAGTTAATAGGAGGAATGACCTTGGAATTAGCTGCTTATCTTCTGCGTTATTCTCAAGTCGGGGGTGGCGTTGTGCCTTGGAAAAGCACTGGGGTAGGGCATTCGCAGACAGCAGGGAGGGCAGAGATAAGAAGAGGGAAGATAGTTTTCATTGTGAATACTGGGACTGGGTTTGGCAGAGGCGCCCCTTCTCCTCTATAGTTGGTGCCATCTAGAAGGAAAGATATGGGTCTTCCTCTCAAAAAAGTATTTTGTATTGAGTGAGCCCAAAGCCTTTGGCCATCTTTGAAGAAAAGCGTTCATTATCAGTCTCTAGTGGCTCAATGGGGTTTAACGCTCACTCACTGATTGATGTGAAGGGTCTATATATATATTGTGCCAGTAGATAGTTTTATAGCCAGAGGACCCAGCAATGCCTGCTCTCCCACCACCCATGAGAATCTAAGGGGATAGGCAAGCTGGGGACAATGGCAATGGGAAGTTAAGGGCTATATTGTCATAATCCGGGTTTTATCTTCACGGTGCCCAGCTCTTTGATTAAACTGGGCTGGCCTGCCTGCTGAGTTTAGGTAGAGTGTTGTATACCTTTGTGCTTACCATTCCTGCTGCAAACGAGGCAGAATAGGGGGAGGGTGGGCAGGATGAGATTCCTTTGCTGTCACATATTAGGGCTGCCTTTCAGAAAAGGAGAGTTAGGTGAAAATAAGTGGGATGGGATTATGTTTAATAAGTAAAGGTATGTTCATCTAGGGACTGAGAAATCTAAAGACAATAATGTAAAATAAAGCAGATGTGTCTTGGTATAACGTGGTATGGCAGGTCAGGGAGGTCAGAGTGGACCCCTCAGACGATGTGGGTCAGCTTGAGAAGCTGAAGTGAATGGGATATCTGTGGAGCTGAGCTTGTGACAGAGGTGAGGCGCTGCTCTTTCCTAAATCTTGTTCGGGCTTTTATTATAAAACTTTCTTCAGGTTGAAGTTTGGAACTGAGGGAAGATGTGTAGAACTTGAGAAGGGGCCAGGAAAGCATACCAACAGTGAGGTTGAGATGTAAGCTCCGAGAGGAAGGACCACAGGAACGTTGTTTATTTAGTTTGGAGAAATGAAGGCTGGCAGGGGCTCAAGGTGGGGACATTAACAATTTTTAAGTATATGAAGGCATGTGGTAAGCATTGTGATGAACAGATGTTTTCACCATTCACTAAAGACAAGACTAAACAATGAAACGGGCTTACCTTTTAGCCTGAGGGATTTAATTGAGAATTTAGGGAAACCACCGTAAGTGAAAATGTGGGAACGTGGAAAGATTTTACTGGAGGAATCCATAGTGTTTACTTTTGAGTAGTTCAGGGGAAAACACAGAAACACACTTCAGTTGAAGTGTAATCTGGGTGATTTTCTTTGATTTGACTTTGCCTGTTAGACTGCAGACTCAGGACACCCCACTTCCTTTTCTCCCTTCCTCTTCTGTGTGATAACCTGATACTACAAATGTACTGTAAGGAAACTGAGTCAGAACTCTGGTCTTTGGTTTCTGAGGAAATGATGTTCTCAGGAAGTGGTGAGGCTCACAGGGCAAGGGCACAGGGGTTGGCGCCAAAGAGACCTGGTTTCAAGTTCTGGCTGCCACTTACTGTGTGTTTTGGGGCAAGTTTCTTAGCCTCTCTGGACCTGCTTCCTCATTATTAAAATGGGGATAACAGTAGTACTTAGGTCATGGGATGTTGTGAGTATTCACTCAGACAGGGCATAGAATGGCATAGTGCCTGGCACACAAGTGGTACTCTTTAAATGTCAGCTGTTATTATTCTTTATTTTAGACTTTAAACCAGTGTTGGGAGCTCAGCTACAGCTACATAATAACCTCTTTGCAACCTGGTTATGTGACCTTTGCCTTTCTTCCTTCGTTACAGCTGTTGGCCTTCCTGCAAGGACTCTTCACTTTCTATCACCATGGTTATGAACTGGCCAAGGATTTCGGCGACTTCAAGACACAGTTAACCATTAGCATACAGAACGTGAGTGGGCATAGGGACAGGCTTCCTTTATCAGGTTAAGGAAAAAACAAAGTATGGGCCTGATTGCCCATAGAAACCATCCATGTGAATTGGAATGTAGGTGAGGATGGGTCTTGCTTGGGTTCAGAGGGAAACTAGGGGCAGGCGTTTCTAGAGTGCTTGGTGGTTCTGGGTTAGACCATCATCCTCTTCATTATTTCAAAGCCCTATTTATGTTCTCGGAAGTGCTGCTGCTGATTATGTTTCAAATCTGTAGCATCAGAGTCAGGATTTCCTTTGGCAGTGGGAATCCCAGCCCAGCCCAGCCTCCATTCTATGCATCTAGCTGCCTGGCTACATGAGACTGTGTGGAGTGTGTGTTCTGGGGATGGGGATGAGGATGGGGGTGGGGAACATATGCTGGCCTCCGGCTCAAAGGATGTGCTGTTGTCCAGCTCTTAGGAAAGCTGGCAGGAAATCCAAGTCAGTGTGCTTCACTCCCAATGTGGTCAGCATTCCCAGTTTTAAACACAGTACCTTTTGGTGCACAGGATCCTGTGTAGGGCTTTTTTGTGAGCAGTTACTGGGGCTCGAGCCCGCTTTTTCACTGTGGGATTGGATCATGTTATTTTTCATATTTTCTTTGTCTCTAGGTGATCTTGTGTCCATGTGGGTTGTACTGCATGGCTTTTAGAAGCCTGGAGCTTATGTAGTAGTCTGTGTTGTCTCAGAGAATAGGAAGTTGCAGAATCTTGGAAAAGGTTTCACAAAGCATGGCTTCCCCTTAGGCCAGGTTCCTCAGAATGCAGGCTCCGAAATCGAGGTTGACATGCAGCGGGCTTGCTGGAGGTGGGGGCAGTGCTGGTAAAAACACCTGTGAGAGAGTGAAGGCACCTGGACTCTCAGAGGGAGAAATAGAACTGTGATGCAGATGCAGCAGACATCTCAGTGCAGCGGGTGGGGGCTCTGGAGCTGGATGATCCTTCACAGTCGCCCTGAATACAAGCAAGGGGGCCAGGCTTTCGACCCCTTCTGCCTTTCCCCCAGCCTTGACCAGTCATTGGGTGCAGGCCGACCTTGAGTGAGGGAACCCCCTTTTAAGGAAGGACTCATCTGTGAGCCATCAGCAAGCAACATTCACGGCAGCTGGAGAAATGAATGCCTAGGTCCTTAAGTCATACAGGTCCCTAGAGCGTCTGAATCACAATCACCTGGGTTGCTTATTGTAAAACACGCTTTTTAATGTCCAGAGGTCCTGAATTGATCTGTAGGAGTGAGGGCTGGGCATTTGCATTTTCTATAGACCCCTAAGTGATTTTGATGGTCACTAGAGTTTGAGAGTCATTCTGGTATAGGACTTTACGGCCAAAGTATACTTCTTAGAAGTGAGTATTTGGCCAGTTCCTAGAGGGTTGAGTGTCATTTATCTTGTTTGAGATCTAAGGATTCTATTAGGTTGATCTTCTGGATTTTTAAAATAGACACTTCATTTCTTTGATTTGAATAAAATTCCTTTCATCCTAGACAAGAAATCGCTTTGAAGGCACTAGATCAGAAGTGGAATCACTGATGAAAAAGATGAAGGAGAATCCCCTTGAGCACAAGACCATCAGTCCCTACACCATGGAGGGATATCTCTACATGCAGGAGAAACGTGAGTGCTTTGACTAGCAGCAGCTTGGGATGTACTCAGGCCTCTTACCTAGAAGGTGGAAGGTGTATCCAGCAGTGCCTGCCTTACTGTAAATAAATGCTTGGATAAATAAGAACAGTTTTATAGTTGATCTTTCCAAAGGGAAAGATGATGTCCACAGAATCTTGTCTACCTTTGTTTTTCTTTATGACTGTAAATTTCCTTGGGAGCCTGCAATTTCTTGAGGCTCTGTGGTTGCTCTTCTCTCTCTAGTGTTACTCTACTCTCGAGGATCCTAGTATTATTCCCTAGTACAGCTTTATATACCATACTCTGAGCATAGTGGCCTTGGAATGGTCTTCCATGCTAGGCCTCTGTTGTCTATCAGTGGTGTATCTTTTGGAGACTTAATACTTGGTGATTCTGTTGTCATTTGACATTGTTTCAGCAAGGCCCAAACAATCATGCCTTAGCCCTTTCCCTCTTCTCCTCAACTCCTTTCATCCTAACACTTGAATTTTATGAAAAGTAGAAACAAAGGCTCACTTCAAGAGTCAGGAAGAAGGCTGGATATGATGGCTCATGCCTGTAATCCCAGCACTTTGGGAGTCCAAGGTGGGGGCATCGCTTGAACTCAGGAGTTCAAGATCAGCTTGGGCAACATGGTGAAACTCTGTCTCTAAAAAAATATAAAAATTAGCTAGGTGTGGTGGTGTGTACCTGTGGTCTCAGCTACTTGGGAGGCTGAGGCAGGAGGATTGCTTCCAGGGATGAGCCTATTTAGGTTTATAAGAGCTTGGGAGGTGGAGGCTGCAGTGAGCTGAGATCACCGCCACTGCACTCCAGCCTGGGTGATAGAGCAAGATCCTGCCTCTGAGAAAAAAACAAAACAAAACAAAAAACCAAGAAAAGACTCATTACTCTGCTGAAGATGTCTAGGAAAGGAATGTCAGGTGCTGCTAACATGGACATTTTAGTAATGACTCACAAGTTCATGTGTTATGCCTGGGGAAAGGCTTTGTGGTGGGGCCTGTGTGTTTAGGGTAGCACATCCAGACTTAATTCATGCATGCAATGTTAGGAATTAAAGAAAGTGAATGTTTTTTCTTTAATGGGTAATTCTTCTCCTAGTCTTCTACCCTGCTTTCTTGGTAGGGAACATTGGTCTTTCCAGATTTTTGCTGGCTTTGTGTCCTTTCATGTCCTTCTCTTGATTTAGAGTTAGGCAGATGTCTTCATTCCTAATAGCTTCCTGATGGAATAGAATAGAAATAACGTGGTTTCACTAATTATTCTGTTTAGTAATTACTGAAAAATTTGCTTGGACTTAGTTTACTGGTAACAATGGTGCTGTAGTGGTGTTGGAGGTATTAGCTGTGATGAGGATTATTTTCCTTATTCTTACAGGGATGAGCCTGTTGAGGTTTGTAAGAAATGTAACTGCTTCAGTTGTATATTTCATATATACCTGAATACAAAGTGGCTCCCTTTTTGCCTAGTAAGAAGATCCCTGCAAAATATTTTAGGTCGACTTGAAAATATAAATTTTTAGGACTATAAAAATATAGTTCAGGCCAGGAGCAGTGGCTCACCCCTGTAATCCCAGCACTTTGGGAGGCTGAAGCGGGTGGATCACGAGGCCAAGAGATAAGAGACCATCCTGGCCAACGTGGTGAAACCTGTCTCTACTAAAACAAAAATTGCTGGGCGTAGCGGCATGCACCTGTAGTCCCAGCTACTTGGGAGGCTGAGGCAGCAGAATTGCTTGAACCCGGGAGGTGGAGGTTGTAGTGAGCTGAGATCATGCCATTGCACTCCAGCCTGGAGACTGAGTGAGACTCCGTCTCAAAATAAAAGTAAAAATATAGTTCAAACTCTACCTATAATACTTAATTTGTTAATATATCATTGACTTACATATATAAAATCCATGTTGCTTTTTTGCAGTCTCATATTATATCACACACTTTTATTCAGACACTTCACATGTTCTTTCAACATTATTGTGTTGATTATCATGAGAACGCTTTGTTCTCTAACACAGTCCAGAGCACATGGTGGGGATACAGCATTTTTTTTTTAATTTTAAATTTTTTATAACTTGTTATTTTGAAATAATTTCAGTAATATATTCTCCACACCAGCTAGAATGGACAGAAATCTGATCTCACAGGCTCAAATGAAACCAACCCAGGGATTTCCCCCAGGGACCAAAGAAGACTGTTTCCCACTATTACTGGTGGGGATACAGCATTTTTTTTTAATTTTAAATTTTTTATAACTTGTTATTTTGAAATAATTTCAGACATACAGGAACGTTGCAAGAATGGTATAAGGAACAACCATAAACCCTTTACCCAGTGCACCAATTTGTAACATTTAGCCACAATTATATCAGTCCTTCTCTCTCTCTGTGGGTGTGTGAGTATGCACATCATAGACTTGCATAAACACACATACACACTTTTTTCTGAGCCATTTGAGAATCTGGTTGCATATACCATGCTTCTTTACTTCAGTAGTGAGTATTTTTCTAAGCACAAAATGTATTCTTTTTATGTAACCATGTCTATTAGGTTGATGCAAGAGTAATTGCGATTTTAGCCATTACTTTAAATGGCAAAACCACAATTACTCTTGCACCGACCTAATAATAAATTTAACACTGGTGCAATATTTAATCTGAACTACAGCCTGTATTCCAATTTTACCACTTGTACCAATAATGGCCTTATAAAGCATTGTGTTGTTCTCCAACACAGAACCTCATCCTGCATTTAGTTGTCATGACTTTAGTCTCCTTTAATCTGGAACATTTCCCCAGCTTTTCTTTGTCTTTCATGACATTGACATTTTTGAACAATATAGGCCAGTTCCTTTATACAGTTTTCTTCAGCATGGGTTTGTCTGGTGTTTCTTCCTGGCTAGATTTGGATTTTGCATCCATGTTCAAATCCTACTTAAGTGTTCTTCTCTGGGGCCACAACTGGACACATGTGGTGTTCATCTGCCCCTCAGTGATGATGTAAATTTTGATCACCTAGTCAAGGTATTGTCTGGTTTCTCCACTATATGGTCGCTGTTTTCCCCTTGTAACTAATTAGCAATCTGAAGGTAACACCTTAAGATCATGTAAATACCCTTCTCCTTACCACGCTTTACCTCCATAGATTTAGCATCCATTAACCGTCCTTGCCTGAGCTGATCTTTACTATGATGGTTGCAAAATGGTGACTTCTCGGTTCCACTAATCCCTCCACATTTAACAGTTGCCATTCAGTTTACTTATGCAAGGAAGAGTCATTCCTGCTCCTGTTTTTTCCCCTCTACCTCCCTTTCTGCTAGCTCCATCCATCCATCCATCCATCCATCCATCCATCCGTTATCCATCTTTCCATTGTCAGTATGGATTTATGGGTTCCTATTTTATTCAAGAGGCTATAATTTATCAGTATCCTTATTTATCTTGATGCCCAAGTTGTCCAAGATACAGTGCTTTCGAAATCTTTGTGTTGTTTGATTGCTGGAATTTTTTCCCCAATCCGTAAGAATACACTAAGATGGTTTGTATTTTCATTTGTCCTTGATGCCCCAGTGGAAATACTTACTGTATTGCTTTTTAAATTTACTAAGGGACATCTAATACTTGCAATTGGCAGTCATGCCATACCATTAATAATTATTAAATGTTTGCTAATTATCTTTATGTTTAAAAACATTTTTTTAAACAATTTTTGCTATGTGATCTCTATAAGCATCTAAAAGTAGTATTGGTTGAAGTTCTTTGCAGGCTGACTAATGCCTTCTTACTGTAATAGTACTTTGTTGTTTCAAGTAATTGGCTGAGCATTGAGTAAAATCAGATACTTGGTCAGAACACGACTGTGTGGCACCTCCCTCGAGGTGACATACTAATCTTGAGGGACATACTCCTTAGAGGTTACATCTGGGCGTTGACAGTCACTTCCACTCTGCATCTCTGGTGTCTCTGAGGTCTCCTTGTCTGCTTTTCAGATCTTCTTGAGTTCTGCCAAAGTAACCTAGGGGTTTGGAAGTAGGTCAGAACCCCTGATGTCTGTGCAGAGAGTCACAGAGCAGCTGTGTGGGAAGCATGATGTCATTGCAACAGATGGGAATGGTCACAAGCTCTTGGAGGAGGCTTTCTGCGTTCTCTCCTTAATCATCTTACTCCTGCCAGGGAAGAGAGTGGAAACTTCAACTGGGGCTTGATGATGGGAACGTAGATTAATTTCCCCAGGGAACCTCTACTTTCCTTGTATTTTAAGACCCACTGGTTGTAGTAATAGTGGGAAACAGTCTTCTTTGGTCCCTGGGGGTTTCATTTGAGCCTGTGAGATCAGATTTCTGTCCATTCTAGCTGGTGTGGAGAATATATTACTCCTAAAACAGTTAAGGGTAAATGAGCATGATGAATTATGGGTTGTGGTTTTTCCAGCTCATGATATGTAGCATACAGTGGAATGTATAGATGCTTTATGGGAAATATTACCTTGCAGGTCACTTTGGAACTTCTTGGGTGAAGCACTACTGTACATACCAACGGGATTCCAAACAAATCACCATGGTACCATTTGACCAAAAGTCAGGAGGAAAAGGGGTGAGTTCATTTTTTAAATTTTATGCTTACCTTGCTTGGCTAACATATAATGATTATAATGCATGTAGAAAGTAACAGCTCCAGTGTTCCATTTATATTTCATTATAAATTTAAAATTAATAGTTTTTAAGATTTTTATACAGTAGTTCCAGGAAGCTTAGGAGGCTGAAGAATCACTAAAACAAGATGATTACTCTTAGCTCTAAGTTATATTAGGAACTACAATTAAGAAATATTTTTGTATTTCACATATGTACAACATCAAGCATGTCAAATATTTTCATATGCTAAAAATTATTGGATGACCTCATCCTGTGGAACTGATTCAGTGCCATTCCCACTTGATACCTGGAGAGCTGCCAGCAGCAGTGTAGATGTCCCAGTTCCCTATTGCTGTGTAACAGGTCACCCCAAAACCTAGCAACATTTAAAACAACACCAATCATTTTAGTATTTCTCACCATTTCTGTGGGTCAGGAATTCAGGGGGCGTTTGGATGGGTGGTTCAGGCTTGGGGTTTCTCATAAGGTACTAAGCAGATGGTAGCTTGAGCTGGAACAAGAAGGGTCTGGAGCAGCTCAGGCTGGTCAGAGACAGCTGTCTTCTCTCCCATCTCCTTTTCTTCCCTTTTCCCACTTTCTCTGCATACTCTCAGGGCCTCGCCATCTGGTCTCTATTAGCAGGTTTGAGCTTCCTCACAGTATGGTGGTCTCAGGGCAGTGGAAGTTTTTAGGAGTGAATGTTCTAAAAACTAAAGTGACACTGCATTGCCTTTTCATGACTTAACCTCAGAAGTCATAGAGCCTTACTTTTCCCTATTTCTTGGTTAATATGGCCACAAAAGCCCTCCCAGTTTCAATGGGGAAAGAGGTAGACCCTGGCTGTCCATGGGAGGGGTATCAAGGTCTCATCGTATGAAGAGCATGTGACATGGAAGATGATGTGTGGCTATCTTTGGAAGAGACAATTGGGCACGTACGGCTCCCGGCATCCCTGATGTTGGGCAGCTTCTTGAATGCTCCTAGTTCTTCCCTCCGTCCGGCTGTTGCCTCTCGCCTCCTGCTGGTCCATCTCCTCAGAGTGCTCCCACAGGCCACGTGCATTTCTGTGGAGGCAATCTTTTTGCTTTGCTCTTAATACTTTATTTTCTTCCTCTGATACTTTGCATTTCATTGTGATAGGCCTAGCTTTGATCTTTTTCTTTTTTAATCTATTGCTTGGGAGTTTTTGGTTTTCCAGGATTTGAAATTTGGTCTCTTCCAATAACTCTGGAAAATTCTCACCAATTATCACTTTGAATTTTGCCTCCTCCTCATTCTGTTATCTCCTTCTGGAGATATTTAAATGTTTTTCATAAAGATATTTACATGGTTCATCTCTTTGAGTCTCTGGACTATATTCTGAATAATTTCTCTTACTCTGTCTTAAGCTTAAGTAATTTTTCATTTGTGTCTCATCTGTTGATAAATTAGACCGAGCATTCTACCTTGGTCCTCTCTGCAGTGCATTTTTATGCAACATGTTGAGTTTGTGTGTGTGTGGGGGAGCATTATACGGTGGGGGTTAAGAGCACTGGCTTTGCTCTCACTCTGCCTGGGTCAGTGCTATTAGGTGCTGTTGTCATTACTGTTAGGTACTCAGCCATGTTGTGCCCCATGTTCTCTTCTACTTCCAGTTCTTCTTCCTGGCTTTCTTTTACTTAAGCCACAATAGAGAAGTTTATCAGCATCTCTGTTTCTTCCCTGAATCAAAGCAATAACAAAGCCCTTTTAGTTTCTTGGCAGGGACAGGATTGATTTATAAATAATCTCAGGCAAACAGATGTTAAAATGTCATGAGAGAAATTACAGTTAGAAGGAATATTAAAAACCTACGTTACTAAGTGTCCTCTAGTTTTCATGAAATGGAAACACAGTGGGGCCTGCTTTCCTTAGTCCCTTCCCAATTCTTAGTCCTTCTGGAAATCAACTTCACTGAAGTGTTATCTCACACAGTCTGTTGACGGGCTTTTTATCTTGGGCTTTCTCAGACCTTTAATGAAGAACTCTTTTATATTTTCTCTATTCCTTTCTTATCGCACTTGAAAGTGAAGGGTAGAAACCAATTAGAGTGGCGGTTTGGTTCTCCAAAGACTTTAGAGAGAGAATAGAAAGCATGTCATTGGGTAGTTAAGAGGTTTATGTGAATTTGTATATATACATTTTTTGGAGCAAATCCTGACAGATAATGAGTGCAATATTAGGACCTTGATATTATAAGAATTAATTTTCCTAGTAATCCCTTACATTTATATTATGTTTTATATTTTTTCTACATCCTTTTATTATTCTATCTTATCCTGTTTGATCCAGTTTTTCTCCTTTTACAAAGGAGGACATTGAGATGAGGAGAGATTATATGATTTCTAAGTCATTTAACTAACAAGTTACAGAGCTGGTGCTCACACCCTCTTTCCACAGTCTGAATCTCCTGATTCTGAAGTCATTATACTTTCCATGACATCACTGTTTCCTCAGCTTTAGGGTGAAGAAAATATGAGGACTGACTGTCTAGTGGTGATGTCTTCTTGATTGTGCAGAGGAATCATGTGATGTTGTTGTATACATTTTTAAAAAATAGATACTGAGTCTCACTGTGTTGCCCAGGCTGGTCTCAGATTCCTGGTCACCTTGGCCTCCGAAGTACTGGGATTACAGGTGTGATCTACCATGCCTGGCCTGTATACATATTTGAACAAAGCTTACCTAGGAGCTAGAGGTAGATAGAACATAGATAAACAGATATCATAAATATCTTTTAACCTAGATAATTGGGTGTTTTCCTAACATGATTTTTTTTCTCCACCTGTTATATCTCTTCACTGTCCCTTTTATTTGGATCGTTTTCCTTTCAAAGTACTCACTGCACAGACCTGGCTTCAGGTCTGGACTTGTGAGCAGATTTGCCATATCCTCCTGGAGACCAGAATCCATGTGTGATAAAGAATTTCCCTGCATTCTATGTTCTGAGCTGGGATACCTCTGCAGGTCTGGAGCAGCCCAAAACTAATCCTATCCCTTCTTTTGATTGCAACCCTTCTTTATGTTCCTGCTACTCTCAGGTTACAAATGAGAATCCTGCATGGTCTAGCCTCTGCCCCTCCTCAAACCCTTCTTCTTTCCATTTTCCCTCACTCTGGGCTTCTAGCCGCAGTGGCTGCCCTGCTGTTTCTCCTAAGCCTGTGTAGACCCTGACCCCAGGGCCTGTCCACCTGCTCCATTCCCTCCTCCTTTCCTCCTTATTTGATCTATGGGTTCTTTCAGTTTCAGCTCTAGGAAGCTTTTCCTAACCTTTCCGACCAGGTCAGATCTCCTTAACTTAGGCTTTTGTAGTACAACCTGACTCCTTTTTTAAAAATAGAATTTGTTGTGGTTATAACTTTTCATTTATTTGTTTAAGTGATATCCACGTTCCCCACTTTTTAAAGCAATCGGTAGTTGAACAGACCATCTTTATAGATTTTTGCTTTATGGTATCATCCTCCTTGGAACAGAATCTTAATCTTCTTTCTGCATGTATTCGATGGTCCTTTATATTTCCCTGGTCCCTCCCATTTCTCTGGGACACCTCATGTAAGTTTTCAAAGTGGAAACTGGTCCATAGCCTTTAAATCAGATGTATAGTTAGGCATCAGCAAAGTTAGAATGTCTTAACGTTTGGGTGTTTGCACTCAGATATTTTACAGACTAGAGAAAGAGGAGTTCTGTCTGAGAAATTAATCTTTGCTATTCAATGGAAGACAATAGATGTAAGGCCTATGAACATAAACTGTCTCCTCCTAGGTTTTCTGTGTTTTGTTTGCTAATCTGATATTAGTGGGTGGTTAAGTTTTACCTTATGTAGCCACACTTTCTGTGATTTCAACAAACTAGGCGAGCTTGTTTGCTGGCTTGGTTGTGGTGATGTTTTTATGGGTGTATGTGACATCAAAATCTACAAATTGTACAGTTCAGCATGTACAGCTTATACATTAATTTTATGTCAGTAAAGTTGTTAAAATGTATTTATTGAGCAGCTACTCTGTTCTAGGATCCATGTGGGCTCAGGAGACAAGAGTAAGCAAAAACTGAGCTAGTCTCTGTTCTCTGGGGGCTTGCGGTCTAAGACATTAGAGAGACATTATTTTATCTATCGCCTATATCAATGCACAGTTTCAGCTTTGGTCAGTGCTATGACAGAGGGAGAGGTATCTGGTGCTATGTGAGCACATACTGGGGATATTTGTCCTGGTTCAGGAAGGTTTTCTTGAAGAAGTAGTGACCAACCCAAGATCATAGAAGCCCAGAGTTGGGAGAAGACTGTCTTCTTCTACACTTATCAAACCTGCAAATTAAAATGATGTCAGCACTCGTTTATCTACCATGGACTGATGCATTGCCATCATGATCCACCTGTACAAAAGATGTTTGGCTCCACGTCTAACATGGTGTACAAGTGTAAGCTGCATGAGACGTTTTCCTGGACAGGTTGATAATCACCCTTTCTCCACCTGTGGTCATGAATGCTCAGATCTGAGAAGATGAAAGGATTG
The DNA here is from genome assembly GCA_963573385.1 of Cacajao melanocephalus. NCBI lineage: Eukaryota > Metazoa > Chordata > Mammalia > Primates > Pitheciidae > Cacajao > Cacajao melanocephalus. Next base: position 24,821 of record CAUYLG010034405.1, on the reverse strand, counting down.
CTCCTGTTTACATGTCATGTGTGTCCTGGAGAGGAGTAGAGCTCCCATTCTAGCCTCATCTTGATAGTCTGCGTGTTCCCACTAGGGAGAAGATGAATCAGTTACCCTCAAATCCTGCACACGGCGGAAAACAGACTCCATTGAGAAGAGGTTTTGCTTTGACGTGGAAGCTGTAGACAGGTGAGTAGCTGGCATGTTTTTCTCAGGAGCAAACACAGCTGACTTTGCATTTCTTACTTTTTCTTTTCAGTCAAAGCTTTTCTGCTTTTTCTCCCTTCTCCTCCTCCCTCCTTCCTTTCCTTCTCCATCCCTTCATCTACGTCCAGCGTGCTAAATCCAGCACCCTGGATTGCTAATTTGCAAGAATCATTAGAGCCTCCCAATCTATTGGGTTCAGCACTGCATCACCGGCTTGGTTTTGTTTTACTTTAATGTTAATGCTTTCATGCTCAGAAATGTGTGTTAGGTCTCCAGGAGGTTGAATAGATGTTTAAAGAAAACTATTTAGCATGATTGTATCAGCTATCTGAAATTTTTTTTTTTGACTTAAAAAGTTAGTATAATGATTCGAAAGGAATTGGAATGGAAGAAATTTTTCTCAAATTAAAAAACAGCTTTTAGTTACTTTTCACCTACCGATGTGTGTGCGTGCCCAGGAAAGACACCAAACCACTTGCAAAATCACAGTTTTTTGGAGAGAGAGCCGTGTGTTGTATTCCTCAAGATTTATACAGTCTCTCATTAAGTTGTACCATTTCGTGGTGTTAAGCTAGTTTGACAACTTTCCAATTCTTTCAGACACTTTACTTGGCAACAGGTTAATTCTTTCAGCGAAACCCACGTGTTAAGCTTATTTGAGCTGCCTGTTCAAGATCAGTAATGCTGGCACCAAGATCCTTAAATTTCAGCATGATACTCCGTATAATGCCGTTTAATCTCTCTCCTTTATTAAAAAAAACGCCATACCATTTCATCAAGCCAGTACTTGCCCCTCCCTGGGAAGTTCACCTGCGGCTGCCTTGCTCTGGCTCTATGGCATCCTGAGACTGAGTACTGCCTGGTATGCTACTTGTGGGCTGGCAGATGTGCAGGCTGGTGTGCACTGCCTTCTTGTGGCAGGTGTCTACTCTGCACTGGAGGCTGTTAGGGCTCCCATGGAGAAAGCATGCTCTTTTAGCTTGTATCAGAAGTTCATGGAAAATAATTGTATGTCTTAAGTAATTTAGTTATTAAACCTTTGGCTTTCAAACCAGACAACCAGGTTCAGATTTTGACTTTGCTGCTGAGTAGCCATGTGACTTGGAGCAAGTTACTTAATCTTTCAGAGCCTTGATTTTCTCATCTGGAAAATGATGGAAATAATGCATTTAAAATACTTGGCAGAGCAGCAGATAATAAGTGTGCAACAAGTATTAGCTGTTATTCTTTTTTGCTAACTAGCTTGTCCTGCATGCTTATCAGACTTGAGATTTCACTTCTAAACCCAGAGAAGTACATATAATCTGTAAAGAAAAGAAAGTGTCCTGACCTTTTACTGTATGTAGAGGTGTGAGAGGGGAAGGTAAAGAAGAATAGTGTGAGTGCTGGGGTTGAGGGTAGGTTGAATTGGGGTAGCAAAAGGGAATCGCAAACAGCCTTCCCAAACCAAATTTGGTTATTATTGGTTTTTAAACAAATCCTAAACCTTAGTGCTTTAAGCATCTCTCTTCTCTTTTCCAAGCATGTGATTTAAGGGAATTCAGATTACTAGCATCCTTGAAGGAGGTTCAGCAGATCTGTTTGCATGGAAGTGCAGCCAGCTGTGATGCCCGTCAAATGTACACTTCCTAGAGATAACCGTCTGCTGCAGAGCTGCTTCCAAGAGGGCATGCCTTGTGTTGCAGCTCTCTGTCAGATTGAAAACAGGCCCACACTTGCTTTCTGAAGCTGAATTATTTTTGTGTTTTTTTCTTCAGAAGTTTCCCAAGAAGTTGTGGAGAGTGGCTTTTTAGGTGATCAAAGCTCACTGTGGCACCTCCATCTCATTTCCACCCTTGCCAACACTTCTAGTACCTTCCCTCCTTTACGACTCCCACAACAGCTGTGCCTGTCCCAATCATAAGCCAAGAGTGGATGTGTCACGTTCAGCATACGAAGTGGGCTTGTTAAGTCCATTGTGCCTGAGTTTCTGTTCCTGGTTCCCTCAGCATGGCATGAAGGGGTTTTGGTCATGGTTCAGATGAGGCTGCTGAATCTCCTCTTTCTTTTGAGACTGAATTTCGCTCCGTTGCCCAGCAGGCTGGAGTGCACTGGCAACATCTCGGCTCACTGTAACCTCCACCTCCTGGGTTCAAGTGATTCTTCAGCCTCAGCCTCCAGTAGATGGGACTACAGGCATGTGCCACCAGGCCTGGCTAATTTTCTGTATTTTTAGTAGAGATGGGATTTCACCATGTTGGCCAGGCTGGTCTGGAACTCCTGACCTCAAGTGATCCACCCGCCATGGCCTCCCAAAGTGCTGGGATTACAGGCATGAGCCACTGTGCCTGACCTGAATCTCTTCAGGCGGTAAGTGAACTGTCCTAGGAACCACCTCCTGTCAGTTTTCTATATAGGTCTCAAAGATTAGGTCACAGTACAGCAGCGTTTTCCTCCTTTCTCCTTTTCTAACCCCAGTGTCTTTCCATTTTTCCCCTCAATGTTTAGAAGGGGTCCTAGGTAGAGAAGGAAAAGGCATTTCCATGTGCTGGGTAGCTGCATCCCTGGGAAAGGATTCTGCTCAGAATCCTTTTCTCTTGAAGACTGCTATACTTTACTTTTTCACCAGTGTCCTTTAGCGAAGAAGTGATTACTGCTGGATGCCCTGCTGTCCTGCCTTCCACAGGTTCCCCAGCTCCACCTGCTGGACCAGAGGCAAAGGTCAAAATGCAAGTTTAGCACCTAGTAAATGCAGAAGTGGAAGAGGGGATGGCTATATTTAACCACATAAGGGTTCCAGGTACTCCCAGAGTATGTTAACTGGAGAATACATAAACATTTATGTAATGACTAGTAATGTTTTATTCTATCAAGATACAAATACATGTTAAAGTGTGAATTATGTGACTTAGAATATGGGCTGTTGCAGATTTTTAAGATTGAATATATTTCTCCTTTATACTTAATGCTGACATACCATGTTATTTTGTATCAAAAGCTTTAGCCTTTACGACCTAATGGCCTAGGAGGTCAATATTGTGAGTTGATTACCCTTCATCAACGTATCTTATTGTGGCAAAAACCACCTGCACTCAGTTACAGGTTCCTGGTGCCTGCCCCAGACCCACAGAGTTCGGCTTTCTGGGATTGAGACCCTGGAATCCACATTTTCAAGCTTTTTAGTTGTCCTTTATTCTTACTAATACTTGGTATGTTAAATACAGTGTGTTTCACAATACTGTTTCATCAGAGTACACGGAAACATTTTCCTAATTTGAAGAATCACGACAAGCAACTGTAGCAAAAGAAAACAAACAAAAACTTCAAGCTTTTTTGCTAAGGAGCTGAGTGCTTACCTGTATGGAGGAGGAGAACGTAACTACTAGGAAAGGTAATTTCTAGTCTCTGAGGTAGATTACTTGACCAGGCAAAAGACAAAAACCACCATCACAATAAAACTCCTGCCTTTTTAAAGGATGTGGAAATGGAGGAGGAGTGAGGCAACTAGTAGTACCAGAGCGTTTCCTGTAGGCTGAACACTTTCATCCTTATTTTATGTCATCCTCACTACAACCCAGGGAGGTGGGTCCTCTCTTATCCCCATGCTGCTGAGGAATCTGCAGTTTAGAGGGGTGAGGTTGAGGTAAGGTTTGAACTGAAGTTCACAGGAGCCTGTTCCAAGGCATATTGGTGCCTCAAAACTTGGGATATTTTGTTGTTGTTGTTGAGATGGAGTCTCGCTGTTGCCCAGGCTGGAGTGCAATGGCGCTATCTTGGCTCACTGCAACCTCTGCCTCCTGGATTCAAGCGATTCTCCTGCCTCAGCCTCCTGAGTAGCTAGGATTACAGGCATCCACCACCAAGCCCAGCTAATTTTGTATTTTTAGTAGAGATGGGGTTTCGCCATGTTGGCCAGCCTGGTCTTGAACTACTGACCTCAGGTGATCCACCCGCCTTGGGTTCCCAAAGTGCTGGGATTGCAGGCGTGAGCCACCGTACCTGGCCAAAACTTTGGATATTTTAGAAACATTTTCCGGTAATGAGCTCAGAGCTGTTGGTGGTTGCATTTCAGAGACACCACAGTGTCCGGTTTTCAGGCTGTGAAATCTGGGAAGTGCTATTCTCACCCTATCAGTTGCATTTGGCATTATAAACGAATGGTACAATGAACTGAAGCAGCAAACTCACCTCTCTTCTTACATCTACTCCTCTGTGACCTTCAGAAAGTCCTCATGTGACTAAATTAAAAGAGACAATGCAGATAGAGCATAGTGACAGACAAATGGCACTCAGTAGGCGTTCCATGAATGGTTTTTTGGTTTCTGTACACCTCTTCTTCCACCTTTTATTTATTTGTTTAGAGGTGGGGTCTTCTCATGTTCCCAGGCTGGAGTTGAACTCCTGGGCTCAAGTGATCTTCCCACCTCAGCTCCTGAGTAGTTAGGAAGATAGGTGCACCACTGCCACTGTGCCCGGCTCCACCTTTTATTTTTAAGGTGACATGCTTTTTTTCTCTTTTTTTTAAAATCCAGGATGACTAGCATAAATAGGAGATATCCTAGCAGTAGTATCACTTATTAGCTAATTGTTTTCATTGTATCCCAATACATTGCTGTCAGTTTGTTAATCCTCAAATCCCTGACACATAGGTCCTACAGAAAACTGTTGTCATTCGGTGACCCATAAATGGGCTGGAAATCAAATTAAGTGTTAATCCAGGTCAATGGGACTTAGAGCTACGGCTCTTGAACTTTATGTGTCAAGGATCCTTTTTTTTATTTTTATTTTTATTTTATTTTATTTTATTTATTTTTGAGATGTAGTCTTGCTCTGTCGCCCAGGCTGGAGTGCAGTGGAGTGTGATCTCAGCTCATTTCAACCTCCACCCCCTGGATTCAAGCGATTTTCCTGCCTCAGCCTCCTGATTAGCTGGGGCTGGGACTACAGGCATAGGCCACTGTGTCTAGCTAATTTTTCTATTTTTAGTAGAGACTGGTTTTCATCACGTTGTCCAGGCTGGTCTCTAACTCTTGACCTCAGGTGAGCTGCCTGCCTTAGCCTTCCAATGTGCTGGGATTAACAGGTATGAACCACCACGCCTGGCCAAGGATCCTTTTTTAAAACCAAATACATTTCTATAAATCTACTTCTAATTCTGATATATCTTTGGTATCTAAAAAGTAGGCCTATGCCCTTGTCTCTGTGTCCTACACCCTTTCACGTTGGCTTCTCCGTGGTTTCAGAGGCCACATCTCATCTAGTTTTTTTTCTCTAGTGCCTTCCTTTTTTTTCAGAACTACTTTTAGGGGGAAGTTCAAACCTGAACTACTGAGGACTCTGGGATTATATGGCACAAATGTTTTACAGACTAATATTATTAGCTCTTCATATCTCTGGCTTTCTTTCAAAAGGATTCCATTGTTCCCAACATTGAAAGGCTAAAGTTAGTAGAAATTTTTGTATTTCTTCAGTGTTAAACCAACAACCTGTTTGGATTAAGGTATCGTGTCAATCCAATCAACATGATGATTCTTTGAAGTTCTCTTCTGATTTCTTTTGAAATTTAGTTTTAAGATTCTAGCATTAAGAATATGGTATGACTTTAAATAAATGTAACTTGTAATATTTGTGTGGTGTTGCCACAACATGTTCCAAAGAATAATTTTTAAAATTTTCCTAGCAGGTACTTGCTATAGATTAAATTGGGTCCTTGCCAAAATCATATATTGAAGTCCTAATCCCCAGTTTCTGAAAATGTGGCCTTATTTGGAGATTACTTTATAGGGATAGGTTAAAATGAGGTCATTAGAGTGGGCCTTAATGCGATATTACCATTGTCCTTGTAAAAAGGGGAAATTTTGACCCAGAGATGGACATGTACACGAGAAGAATACCATGTTAACATGAAGGCAGAAGTTGAGGTGATGGACCTACAAGCTAAGGAATGCCAAAGATTGGCAGCAGAGCACCAGAAGCTAGGAGAGAGGCACGGAGCAGATTCTTCCTCACAGATCTCGGAAGGAACCCTTTATCTTGAACTTTTAGCCTCTAGACCTGTGAAACAATAAATTTCTGTTGTTTAAGCCAGCCAGTTTGTGGCACTTTGTTACAGCAGCCCCAGGAAACTAACAAATATTAAATAGCGAGGGCCTCTCTCAATGAAGCAGCACCCATGCACCCAGCAGCCTTTAAAAGGATAACTCAACGCCTACTGCTTGAGCAGTCCCATTGACAAGGAACCCCACTTCACAAAGCAGCCCATTCACATCAATTACCTTCTTTCTTTCTTTCTTTTATTTTTTTACATGATGATAGCCCAAGCTTTCATTAGCTTTTTAAAAACCACCCCTTTTTGGCTAGGCATAATGACTCCTACCTGTGATCCCAACATTTTGGGAGGCTGAGTCAGGTGAATCATTTGAGCTCAGGAGTTCAAGACCAGCCTGGCCAACATGGTGAGACCCCATCTCTTCTAAAAATACAGAAAAGAAATTAGACAAGCGTGGTGGCGGGCACCTGTAACCCCAGCTACTCGGGAGGCTGAGGCAGAAGAATTGCTTGAACCCGGGACATAGAGGTGGCAGTGAGCCAAGATCGCGCCAGTATACCCTAGCCTGGGTGACAGAGTGAGACTCCATCTCAGTAAAATAAAATAAAATAAAATAAAAATCACCCTTTTTATTCTTTAATAAAGCAGCATTCTTGGGCGCTTTTGTATTACTTTGCCATAGCACCAATCATTTGAAGGTTTATAATTTATATTGGTTAATTGAATAAAGACTAGATTTATCATTACAAAAATGTGTCAACTCTTTGAGAGGGTTTAGTGTAAAATTTCTGGGTTAAAAAATGGGACATCATTTCAAAGCAGCCGTTAGTGGTAGCAGGATGTGAATTGGTAGTACCTGCTCATGTCTGTGTTCAGTCACTTTGAATAATTAACTCCGTCATGCAATATCTTAAGGAAATTCATGAGCAAATGTAGGGAAAATATTTGTTAAGGCTAAAGAATCATGGTACTAGTCATTTGCCAGCATCCCTGGATTTGTTTATTTTTAAGAGATTTCTCACAGATGTAGGTGACACGTGGGTATTTTCTCTCAAGTGTTTCCCAGGAGGGTCCACTAAACCATATGAGAAATAATAAAAGAACGTCTTCTGATTCCAGAATTAATGAAGTCTCTTGAGGGTCAGCGTTTACACTGGGAAAAGGAAATTGTTATTTTTTTCCGGGATTAGCTGACTGTCACCAATGTCCATACATTTGAAAAGGCTGTGTGTTAAGTGTCCCTTTCCCAGCTCTGGTACTCTCTAGAGGTGGTCAGCAAGGGTAGCTTCTTAGAGATGGCAAGGATATTTAGTGCTAGAGTTGCAGTAAGAGACAAAACAAGAATAAACTTGTCTTCGTGGAGGTTACCTTTGAGCATGGAATGCTCATACATATTCAAGTAGCTAAGATATAAACACCAGTATGTTGAGTGTTCCAGCAAACCTGGAGAGCCAGAATATTGGGGGGAAATGTAACAGACAGGAGAACTTTACCCTTCCATTCTTAGAGAGGATGATGGCATGACTGGAATACACTGAATTCACTCCCTCCCTCCTTCCTTCCTTATTTTATTGAGCATAACTACATGCTAGAGACTACTGGCAGTGGAGATATAAAGTTTACAAATCAATTGTACTTTCTTAACAGACCTCATCTGGTTTTCTTTCATACCATTCCAAAGTCCTTCTTGTTTTGCAAGCTTTTCAGGACTAGGTAAAGGGCAATAGCTCTCCTCTCATCTAGTCCCAATCTAGCATGTCACATCCGCTGTCAACTCTATCTTCTTCTTACCAGGTAACCTGTATTTGTGCAGTAATGAGGTTTTCCTTGTATTTGTTGGTTAGGTGTTTCATTAGGTATGTTTTATATACCTCTGTTCACTTCTAAATGTCTGTCTCAGGTGATTTGTTTCCAGAGGCAGAAAAACATTTTATGCAACTTTTAATACAGTAGTATGTGTATATGGTTGTTCGATTTTATTTTTTATGGTGATGTAATGTTGGGATGGATTAGTTCTTTTCTTTGAGGCCATGATGAACGATTGTGTAAGAGACTAGAGGAGCTTAATCAAGTTAGTTGCTATTTAAACTAAAATTTTAGCAGGTGCCCATGTAGTCTGCATTTGTGTACAGGTAGGAAGAAGATCCAGAAAAATTGGTTGGTAAAAGTCAGAATAGTGGAGGCCAGAAAGATTTTTGGAAGATCTGAAGAATCTACTGGAACCCTCAGCATCCTCGTTTCAAGTATGTTTATATAGCAGGCTGTATGATGCAGGTAAAAAAGATGAGAGCATTACTAAATTTGAATTTGGGATCTGTCTCTTACTAGATGTGTGACTCTGGGTCAGTGCTTTAACATCTGTAAGATGGGCAAATCATAACTACATTGCAGGATTTTTTTTCTTAAGCTGGAACTAATATTCCCCTCTGATGGAGTCCTATGTCTGAAAACATGGCTGTTGAATTTTTTTCTAGACCCTAAAACCTCAGACTTGATTGTTGTGATGGTGAACCTTAGCTTCGGTGGATATTGCTGTGAGCCTGCTTTCTGTCTTAATGGTGCTCTTTTTCCTGTGGTGTCATGAGTTTTCAAGTTATCTATAAGCTGAGAGGAAACACAGATGCATTCAGGGTATGTGTGCGAAGGGCCTGCTAGGGGAAGATTCCATTTTCAAACTGTATACGTGATAACCTGTTATTGATAGATATTTCATATAAAAGATAAAGTTTTATGCTTTTATTTCCCATTTATGATCTCAAGAGGAAACTATTAATTTTAAGTTATAATAACTGTTTCTTCTAGCTTGATATATGCTGTGCATGCCTGCATTGGTTTGTGTGTCTTTGTGAAATTGTGTGACTATGAGATTATGTGTTTTTCCAAAAAAGGATCATCTTATGTAACAGACTTTGTTTCAGCATTCAACCGCTAGATGGCAGTTTTGTGTATGTATTAGCAACTATTAGACGGTCCAGTTGAAAATCAGCTGTCCTTTATTTACCTTGTATAGATTGACAGGAGAGAAAGTGTGTGTGCGTGTGTGTGCATGTGTGTGTGTGTGTGTGTGTGTGTGTGTGTGTGTGTGTTTTCTGTAGGAAAAAATAATAATGTCAGCATTATTCCTTAAAGGAAGAAGAGTATCCTAAATGACTCATTCGTTCTCTAGAAATTGGTTCCTCTCACCCTTTCATCACAAATCATTCATACCCACTTTCTTGCAAAAACAAACATGCTCAGTAAGTTGGGCCTCTGTTTAAACATTACCCTTTACCTGGCTCTTTGAACTAAAGTGCCAGGCCCTTTGCTTTAGGGATGGCTTATTTAGGATGGTGCAGACAAGATGAGTGATTTCACTGTCCTGTGTGTGCTGAGAATCTGGCAGTCCTACTTTTCCCTCCTGGTGCAATGTGCCTTTATCTTATGCAACAGATGAATCCATTTCTCCTGGTTTGAAACTTCCCCTCCCTCCCCTTCTCAACCCTTGTTTGAAATAATATTTGATTTTGCCTTCCTGCTGGTTGGATTAGAGTGCTGGTCTCAATGCCATTGACATTTCAGGCAGGAAATGGCGTTTTCCTTCCTCAGAGAGTGTTATATGACTCTGACTTCCGTGACTTGAGTTTGGGGGAAGATACCATAGTTTCTGAATTGCTTTTTGGCTGTTCTGTAAAATAAGTTAGTGGAGAAGTTCTTGGAATCTTGTAATCTTAGAATTCATGTAGTTTGAACTTGTCTTTGAGTTTTTTTTTTTTTTTTAATAAATGAGAGCATGCCTGTTTGCTGTTTGATTCTGGTTTAACAAAGAATGGGGATATGGTGGTTAATGGACTTGATTGGGAGGGTGACTGAGGCAACCCTATATTTACTCTTTAGTCTACATAGTGAAATATGTAGTTTTATTGGCTGAGTATAGCAGTTTATTTGCCAATTTCTAAATATAAGATTAGTTTGTCTTTTTAAAATCGAAACCAAAAATTAGGTATTACATAATGCTGGATAGAAGAAACATTTCTGTTAATTGTGAGATAGAATAGTACATTTGTACTAATACAGTTGTGAGATAGAATAGTACATAAGTACATTTCTGTTAATTGTGAGCTAGAATAGTAAAAATGAAAATACATAAACCAGAAGCTATATTTTCACAGTTCGTTATCAATAATAGTAACAAGTATTTGCGTTCTCCTTGAGTCTCACTCATCCCATAGTTGAAAATGCCTTGTCCTTGTGCATTGTGTTAAAATTTGCTTTCTTCTATGTCCCTGATGCCTAGCATCATGACTGGCACATAATAGGGTACTCACTCAGTTATTTGTTGCATTTAAGAGCCATGCAATTTAATAGGCCAAAGATGTCTTGTCTGGGCTTCCTGATGTTTTACAACTTCAGTCTCTCATAAAAATGTAAGAACTTATCTGATGTGGTTGGCAATATTTACTTTTTAGACTATTATTGTTGCTATGGTCCTAATTATTTTAGAACCATTCCTCTCAAAAGATCAGGGCTGCAGGCTTTAATAGATTATGATTCATTCATTTATTAGGATCAGTCCTTTCTAAATAATTGATTAGAAGCTGCTTCTAAAAACTTAGAAGTTGGCCCTTGCTTCCTCCCTCCCTCGCTCTCTCCTTCCTTCCTTCTCTCCTTCCTTCTTCTTCCCTTTAAGTTGCTGGTCTTCCTGGATCCCAGGGCACATATGCTACATGCACAGGGGGGCAGTACAGCATTGTCATTAAAGTATGGGCTTTGCTTTAGATTCAGTCACACCTGGGTTCAAGTCCAGGCTTTGGCACTTACTAGTGGTGTGATATTATGCAAGTAATTTATCTGAGTGTCAGTTTTTTCACTTTTAAAAAGAGGTATAATGGTAGTGTCTGCTTCATACAGTTATTGTGAAGAATGAATAATAATACATGCAAAGTCCTTAGCACAGTGGTTAGCACATAATAAACACTCAGTAAATCTGCCTGTGGCTTGGGGGCTGCCAGTTGCAGCACCTTCTGGTTTCTCACTTTCTCTGCCTCTCACCTGTACCACACCCAGATTATCATGGCATATTATTAATCTTTATCATACACAACGGTCTTTAATGCAGAAGGACCTCAACAGTTTATTACATCAGAGCACGCATAGTAGTGCAGATTCATACATTCTGTCTCCAGATAGTAGATTATCATTGCCTTCCAGTGATGGCACTGGATCCTTGAGTATTGGAAGAACAAAAGAAGTAGCCCAAGTTCCTCCTTTGTGGATGACCTGGAGATACTCTCCTGAGTTTGACTGTAAGGTGAATCGAGAATATAGATAGGCGTCCTTCATTGTTGGTCCTAATGCATGAGATGGATGAATTTATAACATGCGAGATTGACCTGGGGTAGAGCTCAGATAGATTCAGAGACAGACAGACACAGACAACACAGACAACAGAAGTTGCAAACGGGTGGTCCACAGACATACTTGGTTTGGCTTGAATAGGGTTTGAGGCAACATTTTAAAACTGGAAAAATCTGTAACTGCTTATCTTGCCTTCTCACGTGTTAACTGTTGGTTGAGCTGAATCAGATACTTCCTTTAGGTGGGCTATGTGCTCTCTGTTCTGCCACAGTCCCCACCATGCCCTGTTGCCCACCTCTCCCATGAAGACAAGTGACAACTTTTTGCTTTGCACTTGCACTGTTGTTTTTCCCGTGGAGGGGAGATAATTCTTTATTCTTTGTTTCTATCTGAAAGTAAAACTGCAAAAGAAAAAAACCAATAGTAACATGAGACCAAGTCTGTTTTCCTCAGATTAAAGAATTTTTTATCCAGTTTCCCTCATTTTGCTTACTTACTTTGTCTCTGTAGACATTTGGGTCTGTAATCTCATAAACAGACATGGAAAAGATGTCATTCTCCAAGATTATTCTTTTGCCATATCTTTGTGTAAATGAAGCTCTTCTGAGCCCGAACCATTGTATTGTCCAGGAAATGTTAGGAATTCATTTTCCCAGTAGCACTTTAGAAGCAAAGGACTACTTCCCCTCCCTGGAACTTGAAAAGCTCTTTTTGCAAGTGGATGGCAGCTCATGCTCCATTCCTTCATCATTCTCCTTTGTCTTCCTATATAAGCATAGTGGGCAGGTTTCAGACACAGGCTTTGAGGTTGTGTGTTCCTGTGGGTGCCTCAGCTCTTCTACTTTGAACTTGACCCTTACATATATGGTAGTGTGGATGGAAGCTGGGAAATGAACTCATGCCAACAGAAGATTTATAGTCTTATGAATGAATAAACCCCTAGATCTTTGGAGGCTGATTTAGAAAGAACAGTTCTGTTAAATTCTGAGTGTTTTTGTTTCAGTGGGGTGGAGTTAGTAATAGCATTTCCTTGTCCAATAGGAAGTGGATAAATTGCCAAACCTCTGAGATCACTATTGTTGACTCAGATTCAGGAATAAGATTAGAGTAGGAAAGCTGTCGAGTAACCCTGGAATTGGGGCTGATTGTGATTCTGTTTGCTCTTGGCTGGTGAGCAGGCTAAGAGTTAATATAGCCAGTGGTCCCAGGATCCTGGATGTGTTGCTAAACCATATATTGCTTTCCATGGGCTGTTTCTGGGGGCCAGGGTTGGAGGAGATAACGGTGTTGGATAGCAACTTGCCCTGTGATAGAGGGAGAGCTATTTTTTGCCTGGCTCCTGTAGTGTGAGAGGTGAGGTTAGCAGCTTAGAGAAAATTCCAGATCCTTGTTCATGATTCTTAAGCAGATCCAGATATAGCGCTAAGGACGTATTCGGAGGGAAAAGGAATTGTGTATTTTAAGTAGATTGTTAGGATTGAGCTCCAGATGATTTTTAAGTCGCTTGCTCCTTCTCTCATCTGGTGGGTGGAGGGAGCCTCCTGGCAGATTTTTTAGAATTTGCCAAAGACCCCTTCTCTGTTGTTATTAGTTACCAGACATTAATTTTAAAAAGGAAGTGGTAGGCCACTTTGTTGTGTTACCCAAGAGGGAAAAGGAAATGGCCATTATGTCAGCACAGGTGTGTCCCTTCAGCACTCAGCCCTGTGTGCTTTGTGTTAGAGGCATGAATTTGTGGAGCATTCACCGTGTGCCTGACACTTTGAAATGTCGCATACACTTCTCATGTAACCTTCCCAGCATGCCCTGAGGTGTAATCTGATAACACTGGTAGACAAGTAATTGAATTGCTCTAAGCTTTAGGGTGTAGGTAATAAGAGTAGCACAGAGTAGTTCAACTGCTAGTCTGCCATGTTACACAGCTAGGAAGCACTAGAGTCAGGATAACTAGTGAGCCTAAATTATTGATGAGAAGTCATAGCTCTTGGGTATTTGACATACATTTTATTGAGGTGTAATCACAGCAAAATGTGTGAATCTGAGGTCTGTATTTTAGTGACTTTTTGTACACACACACAACTGTGTAACCACCCAGATTAAGATATAGAATGTTTCTGTCACTCCGGAAGATTCCCTTGTGTCCCTTTCCAGTCATTGCCCATATCGCTTCCTAAAAATAATTACTCTTCTGACTTCTGTCGCCATAGATGAGTTTTGCAAGTATTTGAACATCATAGAAGTGGGGTCATACAGTCACATAATCTTTTGTGTCTGGCTTCTTTCCCTCATTATTATGTCTCTGAGATTCATTATGTTGCATGTAGCCGTAGTTGAGTCTTTTTTGTTGTTGTTGTTGTGTGGTATTCAGTTGTTCAAATATACAACAGTTTATCCATTTGTCAAGGGATATTTGTTTATTAGTTGTTGTTTTTGCAACTTTTGGCTGTTCTAAACAAAACTTCAGGCATTCTTGAGTGTGCCTTTTGGTGGACATATGCACTTATTTCTCTTGAGTATATATATGGAGGTAGAATTGCTAGGTCATAGGGCAGGTGTATGTTTAGTCCTAGTAGATATTGCCAAAGTAGTTTTATCAACTTATTCTCCCACCACCAGCAATGTATGAGAGTTCCAGTTAGTCTACAGTTTTGCTAGTACTGGTCATTGGTGGCCTTCTAATGCTTTCCTTTCAGGAGGGTGCTTCTTATATTTCATTGCGGTTTTAATCAGATTTCCCTGATAAGTAATCAGTTTATGCTCAATTTTTCAGGCTTATTGGCCATTTGGATGTTCTCTTTTATGAAGTGCTTATTCAAGTGTTTATTGTATTGGGTTGTTCATTTTTTTTCTTATTTATTTGTAGGCATTCTTTACCTATTCTGGATATGAGTCTTGTTGGAGATAGATATTACAAATATCTTCTCTCACTCTGATTTGCCTTTTCATTTTCTTAATAAAAGTAATTCAGTAATTAAATTCACCCTTTGATGAGTGTAAGTTCTTGATTTTGGTGAAATTCAATTTTTTAATATTTTTTCTTTATGATTAGAACTTTTTGTGTTCTTTTTTTTTTTTTTTGAAAAAAAAAAAACAACTAATTGCCTTTCCATCTCTTGAGTATTTTAAGACAGATAAAACATGGAGAACCACTGCTGTAGAAAGTAAGCCCCAGTCACTCTGGATGCTATTGGATTTTTGTTTTGATTAGCTGTTTGCCTAGAGTGGTGTCATAAGCCTTCATATTTATGAAGCACTTTAAGTTTTTACAGAGCTCTTTATCATTCAATCTTGTTTCATCCCATGTAGGAGCTCACTAAGGTATTTGCAGAAGTGCATGGCTGATTTTGACACCAGAGGATTTGGGTGGTCAACATGAGCTCTCTGGGGCCTGCGGTGCCATCACATTGGCATGGCATTGTGCACAAGAGTTAAGGATTGGACTGCTTGTGTTTATGTCCTGGCTCTTTATCTTGCTAGCTCTGTGGTTGTGGACAAGACACTTAAGCTCTCTGAGCCTTGGTTTTCTCATCTGCTAAAGGGGAATAATGAGAATACACTTTTCTCATGATGTAGCTGGAGTGCGGTGGCGTGATCTCGGCTCACTGCAACCTCCGCCTCCTGGGTTCAAGCAATTCTCCTGCCTCAGCCTCCCAAGTAGCTGGGACTACAGGTGCGAGCCACCACTCTCAGCTAATTTTTGTATGTTTAGTAGAGACGGGGTTTCACCATGTTGGCCAGGATGGTCTCAATCTCTTGACCTCATGATCCGCCCACCTCAGCCTCCCAAAGTGCTGGGATTACAGGCGTGAGCCACCGCACCTGGCAGGTGAATTAATTTGTATATAGTTCTTAGCACAGCAGCTGGCACATACTGCTGGTTTATGATTATTAATGTTCTTTTATTGTAGTGACTCTAATAGGCTCACAATTCTTTGTAAAGGTGAAAAGAGCTCTGATCATATACTCCATTTCTCTTTCATTGTTTTGTATGTTCCCTTCCTCATTCCATATTATCCTCCTACCTTTTTTTTTTTCTTTTTTGGGGATGGAGTCTTGCTCTGTTGTCAGGCTGGAGTGCAGTGGCTCGATCTCTGCTCACTGCAACCTCCGCCTCCCGAGTTCAAGCAGTTCTCCTGCCTCAGCCTCCCAGGTAGATGGGACTACAGGAGTGCATCACCACAGCCAGCTAATTTTTGTATTTTTTAGTAGAGATGGGGTTTTACTATGTTGGCCAGACATCCATCTCTTGACTTCGTGATCCGACCGTCTCGGCCTCCCAAATCACCGTGCCTGGCCTATCCTCCTACTTTTAATCTCTCTCTTCTGTCTCTCCACCCTGCCCATTTTTGCTAGGAAGAACCACATGCATTTCAAACATGAAGTAAATTGACATCCTGTAAGAGAAGGTCTCAATCTATGCCATTTTATAGGGACTGACATGGAAAGTGGAGGGTCGTTGAAGGTTTTGTTTGTTTTATTTTGTTTTGAGGGATAGTTGTTAATAGGGACATGGGGAAGGAAAATATGGAGAGAAGGTTAATGTTTTACTCCAGCATAAAGAAAGTTCACCCTTTTTACCTTGGTTCTTGGAGATCCACATGCAAGACATTTGTATAACAGTGATTTTAACTGTAATGAAGGAAAAGAAACTTGGAGCCAAATGAGTGTTTTCATGATGTCTACAAAGGATAGTACTATGATCCAGATGTACCTACATCAGGCTGAGAGAAAATTATCTGAACTTAGGGTCACGGAACTGAGTGTGTTAAATCGGCTTTATTCACCACCTACTATCCGCTCCCTGCCCTACTCCGCACTGCAAAAGGGAACAAGACTACATGTGGAAAAGAACTTGTATTTTGATATTTCTTCTTGAAATGAAAACAAATCCTGTTGACTTTCCTGGTTACCAAGGCCAAGTGGCCCACCCTTCATAGCCTCTGAGTTTGTCAAGCTTCCTCTTTGTGGCTCGGGATGGAAATCTCACACTGTGTGCCATGAAGTTGATGTAATATCTGTGAGCCCCTGAGACCTTGATATGTAGGCAGCTCTTGTGATCTCACTGTTTGCTGGTGAGCCACTAGCAGGAAACAAACTAGAGACATGTTGGCTCCTTGACCTCAATGCAGAGAGGAGGGTGACTTTGCTCTCTAGGGCAAGGGGAACAGGAAGGAAAAGAGTGGGGATGGAGTGGACAGCCCAGGGTGTGGGCCTCAAACCTAACTCTGCATCAAGATCACCTGGGGAGTTGGTTAAAATCCAAGTTCCCAGGGCCAGCCCAGTTCAGATTCAGTAGAGTGGGATTGGGCTGGAATCTCCATGTAAAAGGAATGCCCGATTCTGAAGCAGGCGGTACAGAAACAGCACCTATAGCAACATTCAGAGACCCAGAACCAGACACTTGAGAGTTCTGCAATAGACAGTAGCTTCAGAGGCTTTTCGTTCTGCAATAGATAGTAGCTGCAAAGCTATTAAAATGTTGTGGTTGGTTTTTAGAAAGGTGGAAGGGTGGAATCAATCAGTTGTGTCCTCAAGCCACAGGGTCAGTTCTGTGGCGCCACCACTGTCAGCTCTCTGCAGACACCCGCTGAGTCTGGCATGGGCTGATGGTGGGAAGTGGGCACTTGGTTGGGTCTGAGAATGAGAATTTCTGACAAGACAAGGGAAGGTCCTGGAAGGTACTCATGGAGAGAGGAGTTATTCCATCTTCTGAGTCACCTTTGTATGATGGTGCCAGTGCCAGTGTGATCTTCATGGGAATGGCCACCCTCTTGGGATCAGTGTCCCACTGTCATCAACAAGCCCAGCCATCTACCTGCCCACCCCTCCTCCCACCCACATATACCCACACTCGTCTTTCTGTCTCTTGCTCCTTTTCTCACTCCCTTCTCTTGCTCGTTTGCATGCTTTCTCCCTTTCTCCCCCACACAAGCACGTTCACACCCTCACACATTCACACTCCCATCCCGATGCCCCTTGTAACCCCAACCCATCTGTATTTACATGCCCAGAGCTCTAAATGTTTTTTTTTTTTTGAGATGGAGTCTCATTCTGTCACAGGCTGGAGTGCAGTTGCGTGACCTCAGCTCACTGCAACCTCCGCCTGCGGGTTCAAGCGATTCTCCTGCCTCAACCTTCCGAGTAGCTGAGACTACAGGCGTGTGCCACCATGCCCAGCTGTTTTTTGTAGTTTCACTAGAGATGGAGTTTCACCATATTGGCTAGATGGTCTCCATCTCTGGACCTTGTGATCCGCCCGCCTCAGTCTCCCAAAGTGCTGGGACTACAGGTGTGAGCCACCGTGCTCAGCTAAAATTTTTTTAAAGGGGATGTTGAGGGGTGATTAATGAAAAGAATCAAATGTGATTTTTAAATTATGTTCAGCACAAATAGGTTTAGCATATTTGTTGGAACTATAGATATAAGCCAGAAGCAGAGATGGTGGGTGGGTGAGAATTGACAGGCTTGGGTGTTTATGGGGCCCAGGCTTGTGCTGCTCAGGGTGTTGCCCAGCCTGTGTGGTTTTAATACCTATTGCTGCATGATCATTAGCAGCGTTTGTGTACTCAGACAGGAAAAGGACTTTAGTTGTTGCTCGGTGGACCTCTTCCTCCTTTTTAGGCTGTCTCAAATTTTAAGGAGGATGGTTTTAACTAGCAATTCTTAACTTTCTGAGGGTTGCAGTTCTCTTTGAGAATCTGATAGACAATTTGTATTGTCTCCACAGAAAAATACACATACATTTGAGGGAGAGGAGGACGTGGTTTAGAGACACTCTAGGATCCATCTTCACCTTAAGTGAAGAACGCCTGCTTGAATGGGCATCGAAGGCTTTGAGCCACTGCTCCCAAGGTCATTTTTAATGGCGCAGTCTCTTTTCTTGTGGAGTGCCATTTGTAATGGGAACTGAACAAAAACCATTTAACATTGTGTGCATGTCTTTTGGAGGGTTTGTGCTCAGTTTTAGAGAGCAAGCATATTTCAGTGAGTGAAATGATCTAATGCATATAAAGCACTTAGCACCTGACATGATGAAGTACTCATTTTTTAAAAATACTGTGCACACTTAATCATAACTACCAAGATGATGACCACCATAAAACTTCACCATGTCTGAAGCAGTTTAGAAGCATTGGACTAGATATGGGGAGAGAAGGATGCCTCCAGCTTGGATATTTTCCCCTCTTTTTTGAGTCCAGTAATTCCATTCACTTTCACAAATATTTATTGCATTTCTACTGCAAGTAAAATACTCTGTTAAGCATTTTGAGGACTAGAATTGAATAAGATTTCAAGGAATTGAACAATGTCTAAAGGAATCACTTCTATATGTCTCTTACCTGTAAAATAGGGTTATATCTTCCATGTTTCTGCCTCTCTGAGGGAGATGGACTGACTGAGAGGAATTTGGTCCTTCCTTTCTGAGACTAGAAGGTGGCTTAGAAAAGCCAAGTGTTGTGCCCTTCTTGGTGTTGTTAATCCTAGCAACCACTGACTCTGTTGAGTGGATGTTTAAGATTCGCCTTTGCCAATGTCTCTACTTGTGGCATTGATTTCATATCCCTGTCTCTCCCTTCTCTGCAGGCCAGGGGTTATCACCATGCAAGCATTGTCGGAAGAGGACCGGAGGCTCTGGATGGAAGCCATGGATGGCCGGGAACCTGTAAGTAACAATTCAGGGAAGTAGAGCAAGAATAAAGGCCCTGAGTTGTTTGTTGCTTCCCTACTGCAGTGATTTTTGCTGTTGTTCTAAAGTCTCGGGTTCTTGAAACCAATGTACCAGAGGTGGTTTTTTATTCCTAGGTTTATGTTTGTGGGTATTGATATTGCTTCTGTAAAGATGTAGCTCTTGACCTTCGGCCTTGCAATCCCAAGGCATGGGTTCTGCATAGCATTATACCAGAACTCCCTCTTTGCAGAAGGAGGTGTAATGTCCCCAGGTCTCTTGAAGGAGGCACAGTCTGGTCTGGCCTACTGAAATTACAGGTTATGCAACATCTTATATCATTGACTTATGGTTCAGCCTCCTATAGTAACTCACCTAGTCTTAGAAGCAGTGGGACATTATTAGGGTGGATGGAGGCAGGTGAGCCTGGTAATATGATCCATACTCCCATTTCAGAGATGCTGGCCTCAGCTGGGTGATGTAATCTTGTAGTTGTTCTGTATCTTGTGACATGTAAAATCTATAAGAACCCTGGAATCATTGTAGTCATCTTATCTTAGTTCCAAGGATCTCAACTCCTTTAGTTTACTAAAGAGAGAGATAAATATAGACCAATGATGTCTGTGTAATTGACAGTAATACTAGGCTTAATTTTGTCTCCCATTGCTGAAAGCCTCTAGGGGACATTACTAGAGCTATATGGCCAGCAGACAATTAGCAGCTCCAGCTTTAATCACCATCTCCCTAATCAGTTAAATCTGTCCCCCTGGGAGTTTTGGATTTCTCTAGTTAGCTCTTTCTCTAGTTGGTATTAGTGTGGTTGCCTTATTTCAGCAAATCGCAAGGTTACAGAAATCCTAAGAGTACAATCTAACCATGTGCCACCAACAAAAGAGAAAAAGAATCTACAATGCCAGAGGGACAATAATTGATACAAAAGTACTGTCCAAAGGGAGGAAATGTGTGCAAGGAAGAAGTAGGCCATGGGCTCCACTGACTATAGAACTCTATGCGTCAAGCTGGATAATGCCAGCTGATTTGTGTGTCTCTTTCTCAGTCTACCCTGGTGAGGTGATCTGGTAACATAGATTAATGTACCTTTTTACTGAGTCATATTTTATACGAACATGGGACTCAATTCAGTCAACTAAGCGTAAAGAAATAACTAGTATTGTATGACATTTAATACAGAGCAAGGTCTCTTAAAGATTTAAATAATGATTAAGGCATAGTTTGCTAAACTATAAGCATTGTTTAATCTTAATTCTTCTTGTGGGCTAAAATATAAGATAGTTCTGATTGTCTCTGAATACACTGTTACCCGTAGAAACCCTCAAAACCAGATACACATTTCTACTTTTAGGGCTTTATGGGCACAATACATATTTCTACTTTTAGGGCTTTATGGGCACAATAGCTGCTTGATGTCAAAGGCCTTTGAAAGAAGCTTCCCAAGTAGGTCTTTCTTTTTGCTAGCATTATCTGCCATTTGTTGAGCACGTTTTTGCATGTTAGGCACAGGATTAAGCACATCACATCTCTTAACCCATTTTTTTCTCTTAGTACTTAATGAGATAAGTGCTGTGATTCCATTTTATAGATGAGGAAACTGAGGCTTAGAGAGGTTAAATAACTTGCCCCAAGTTGCACAGATAGTATATGGCTGTATTAGTAGGATACAGGCTAGGTTGCTATAACAGAGAGACACCAAAGTACAGTGGCTTATGGAAGATAGGGAAGTATATTTCTCTCTTAGAGCCGAGAAGGAAGCAGTCTGTGCCTAGTAGGGTCATTCTGCCATCCTCAGCCCATGGCTTCCTACATTGCTCCAGTGATTGCCATTTTCCAGCCAGAAAAATGAGGACGCAAGTATTTTGAAGGATTCAGAAGACGCACACATCACTTCCATTGGCTCAAACATAGTACAGCCACATCTATCTCCAAAGCAGACTGGGAAATCTAGGTTGTACCTAGGCAGTCATGGGCCCAGCCAGGACCCCAGACATGTTATTACTTCAAAGAACAAGAGGAGAAAGGATACTGTGAATAGTTGGCAGTCTCCATCCTAGTGGCAAAGCTAGAATTTGACCCATGTCCAATCCTAGACATACTCGATTTTCATCTTTAATGGAGATAAAATTTCAGATTGCCTTGTTAGAATTCTCAGTTCATTTTTACAATACTTTCACTCACTGCCTTGAATCATTCTTCAACTCATAGGGGAGGAAATGCCCAGGAAGAAAAACCATGTTACGGCATTCTGTTCTTGGTATGCATAAAAAAAGCCAAATTACAACAACAACAACAAAAACCACCAAAAGCCACTAACATCTTTCCCCCTGCCCCCAATAAGTCAGAGTTCTAAAACTGTCTCGCCAATTAATTCCATTTTAAGCCTCCTCGTCCTCTTTCCCTACCACTTAGATATTTGTTCTCTGTCTGTGTATAACTGGTCTTCTTACTAACCACTTCAGTTTTCCTGTAGATTAACATCTGGCCTGTGCAGATGGAAAGTGTGCTGTTGAAAGAAACATCTTGCTCCAGAATGTACAAATTAAAAGAAGTTTAAACACAAAATAATTTTGTTTCTAAACATGATATAAAATTATTTCCTCATAGGAACATATAGCTTGCACTGAAAACCACACTTCCGTGTGCTTTTTAGTTTCCTAGAGGGAGAGATAAATATAGACAAATGATGTCTATGTAATTGACAGTAATACTAGGCTTAATTTTGTCTCCCGTTGCTGAAAGCCTCTAGGGGACATTACTAGAGATATATGCCCAGTAGACAATTAGCAGTTCCAGCTTTAATCACCATCTCCCTAATCAGTTAAATCTGTCCCCCTGGGAGTTTTGGATTTCTCTAGTTAGCTCTTTGTCTAGTTGGTGTTAATGTGGTTGCCTTATTTCAGGGAGATGTTAACAGTGACAACTTTCTTCTGTTTTATACTTCTATATCAGTTGTTCTGTGATGGATTATTTGGTGTTGGTGGCTTTTTGTTTTTTTAGCGGGGGGGTTGTTTAGTTTCTATTTTTTTTGTTCTTCCATTGTTCACTAATACCTTAGGATGGTTGGTTGAAAAACAAAGAAAAGCTAAATGAGCCCCAAATCAGTTGATTTTGCAACATTTTGTTTTTAAATATTAAATTTAGTTTTAGGGTTAAACCATAGTTTTTAACATACAGTCATACGCTAGTCTAAAGAAATGTTGAATGTCTTTATGGTGTTGGTGGACATATAATGGAAGAAAAAAATCAGAATTTTCTTCCTACAGTAAGCATTATGGATTTTATCTATGTAGTAAATTTGAATTATTTTAATTCAAATATAGGTAACACAATTCAAACTTGGGGGAAAAGCTGGATTTATTGGGTTGCATGACTGAAAAATACTGGAGTCTAATAGTCTGTGACCCATCTGAATCTGGGATCTTACATAATATTTGGAGTTGATTTCTTCTTTTGAATTGGCTTCATTTTCCAACATGTTCTTTTCATAGAGTGGTGACATGCTTCCTTACTGTTTGTTCAAATCTTACATCTTATTATTAAGAACAGGGGTCAGTAACCTTTTTCTGTAATGGGTCAGACAATAAGTATTTTAGGCTTTGTGGGCCAGTTGGTTGCTGTTGCAGCTACTAACTTTGCTGCTGTGGCTAAAAAGCTATCATGGACAACGTGTAAATGAATAGGTATAGCCATGTATCAGTAAAACTTTGTTTACAAAAACAGATGGCTGGCCAGATTTGGGTCATGAACCATACATAGTTTGTTGATCCCTGATCTGTAAGTCTAGTGGAAAGAGAGCTTTTATTTAATCATTTGAAAAAAGTTCCTTATTTGGATTTTACTGGACTACTTGGTCCAGAGGCCAGGATGGATGAATTGACCAGAACTTACTCACGTGCCCATTGCACTGGATCTGTATAAATGGTGAGGAAAGGTTATCTTTCTCTGAGAGAGAAAGCATTGTTGTATGAGGGAAGGAGGTAGATACTAGTCAAGAAAAGCAACATGGTTTCTATTTATTCTCAGATGTATGTTCCTTTAAACTTTATGTTCGGAAAGCTTCCTCTTTGATACTTGACTAAAGGTGAAAACCCCAAGTTTACCACTAACATCATACTTAGAGTAAAAGACTGAATGCTTTCCCCCTAAGACTGAGAACAAGATGAGGGTGTTCACTCTCACCACTCTTACTAACAGAGGACTGGATGTCCTGGCCAGTGCAGTAGGACAAGAAAGTAGTATAACAGGCATACAGATTAGAAAGAAAGGGATAAAACTGCCCCCACTTTCAGATAACACGATTGTCTGTGTAGAAAATCCCAAGGAATACACACATACACACACACACACACGCACACACACACACACACACACACACACACAACCCTTCTATAATTAGTCGGTGAGTTCAGCAACGTCACAGGATACAAGATAAACACATACACAAAATCAATCGTATTTCTATAGATTAGCCATAATCATACAGTGATCAAAGTTAAAAGCATAACACCATTGTTAGTCACTCTCCCCAAAAATGAAGCGACTAGGTATAAATCTAATTAAACATGTAGAAGACCTGTATGTTGAAAATTACAAACTACTCATGAAAGAAACTAAAGAAGATCTAAATAAATGGAGAGACATTAATGGATTGGAAGAATCATCATAGGAAAGATGTCAGTCCTCCTCAAATTGATTGTAGGTTTAATGCGATTCCTATCAGAATCACAGCAAGATTTCTTATAGATACAGACAAGCTTGTTCTAAAATTTATATATAAAGGCACAGAAACCAAAATAGATAAAACGATTTTAAAAAAGAAGAATGAATTGGAAGTAATCTGTCTATCCTATTTTAAGACTTCCTTTTTAGTGACAGTAATCAGGACTATGGTATTGACAGAGGGATAGACACATAGATCAATGGAACAGAATAAAGAACTCAGAAATAGACTCACACAAATATGCCCAATTGATTTTTGACAGAGGTGCAAAAGCAGTTCAATGGAGGAAGGATAGTTTTTTCAAGAAATGGTGCTTTTTAAAACAAAACATCCATAGGCCAAAAAAAAAACCCAAAAAAACAAAACCCTTCACTTAAACCTCAAATCTTATACAAAATTTAATTCAGAAGGGACAATAGATTTAAACATAAAATGTAACACTTTAAAACTTGTAGAAGAATGTGTGGGATCTAGGGCTAGATGAAGAGTTTTAGATGCAATGCTGAAAGCATACACAACCCATAAAATAAAAAATAAACTTTTCTTCATCAAAATTAAAAACTTTTGCTTTGCGTGTGAAAGACCCTCTTAAGAGGATGAAAAGGCAGCCTACAGAATGGTAGAAAATATTTGCAAAAATATGTATCTGATAAGGGACTTATTTACGTCTAGTTCTTTTTAGATCTAGGATCTAAACAAAACAAAACAACAAAAAACACTCTCGAGAGAGAGATCCAAGATGGCCGATTAACAACAGCTCAGGATTGTAGCTCCCAGTGAAAGCGCAGAGAGCGAGTGGACGCCGCACTTTCAGACGAATTTTTGTTGCCCACAGACTAGGAGATTCCCGGCGGAGGAGC
>CAUYLG010034403.1:0-18469 GCA_963573385.1 Cacajao melanocephalus | reverse complement strand
TTCCTAGGTATTTTATTCTCTTTGTAGCAATTGTGAATGGCAGTTCATTCTTGATTTGGCTCTCTTTAAGTCTGTTATTGGTGTATAGGAATGCTTGTGATTTTTGCACATTGATTTTGTATCTGAGACTTTGCTGAAATTGCTTATCAGTTTAAGGAGATTTTGGGCTGAGACGATCGGGTCTTCTAAATATACAGTCATGTCGTCTGCAAATAGAGACGATTTGACTTCCTCCTTTCCTAATTGAATACCCTTTATTTCTTTTTCTTGCCTGATTGCTCTGGCTAGATCTTCCAATACTATATTGAATAGGAGTGGTGAGAGAGGGCATCTTTGTCTAGTGCTGGATTTCAAAGGGATTGCTTCCAGTTTTTGCCCATTGAGTATGATATTAGCTGTGGGTTTGTCATAAATAGCTTTTATTATTTTGAGATACGTTCCATCGATATGTAGTTTATGGACAGTTTTTAGCATAAAGTGCTGTTGAATTTTGTCAGAGACCTTCTCTGCATCTATTGAGATAATCATGTGGTTTTTGTTTTTGGTTCTGTTTATGTGGAGATGGGAGTTTTATCTATAATCCCCTGAATGGGGCTGCTACCTTTCTTTCAGAGATCCCCTGCCCAGAAAATAGGAATCTAGAGAGGCAGGCAGTCTGGCTACAGTGGCTTTGCTGAGCTGTGGTGGGCGCTGCCCAGTTAGAACTTCCCAGTGGGTTTGTTTACATTGTGAGGGGAAGACCTCCTACTCAAGCCTCAGTAATGGGGGACACCCATCCCCACACCAAGTTTGAGCATCCCAGCTGGACTTCAGACTGCTGTGCTGGCAGTGAGAATTTTAAGCCAATGGATCTTAACTTGCTGGGCTCTGTAGGGGTGAGATCTGCTGAGCTAGACCACTTGCCTCCTGCCTTCAGCCCCCTTTCCAGGGGAGTGAATAGTTCTGTCTTGTTGGTGTTCCAGGTGCCACTGTGGTATGAAAAAAATGTCCTGCAGCTAGCTCAGTGTCTGCCCAAATGGCCGCCCAGTTTTGTGCTTGAAAACCCGGGCCCTGTTGGCATAGGCACCTGAGGGAATCTCCTGGTCTACGGGTTGTGAAAACCATGGGAAAAATGTAGTAACTGGGCCGGAGTGCACAGTCCCTCAGGGCTTCTCTTGGCTAGGGGAGGGAGTTTCTGGATCCCTTGCCCGTCGCGGGTGAGGCAGTGCCCCATCCTGCTTCCCACTTGTCCTCCATGGGCTGCACCCACTGTCTAACCAGTCCCAGTTAGATGAGCCAGGTACCTCAGTTGGAAATGCAGAAATCACCCGCCTTCTGCATTGATCTCGCTGGGAGCTACAGACCGGAAGTGTTCCTATTTGGCCATCTTGCCAGCCACCTCCTTAATGCTGGAAATCCCTACAGGATGGGATGTTTCTGCCTGTGTTTACAGTTTTGATATTCAGCTCGGCTTTAGTGGATATGTTTTTGTCTGTGGTAATTCGTTGAACCCTGTCTTTGGGGAGCATTGGTCCAGACTGTTTTCAGTTTGCTTTTGCTATCCCTCAGTACTTAATATTTATGTTCATTCTTAGAGTTAACGATTCCTGACCCACATTGAAAAATTCAGATTTCAAACCCACATGAGGTAAAGTCACAGACATAAACATTCCCATTAGAGATATCTGAGAATTTTTGTATTCTGCCCTGGTTCAAATCAGACAGACAAACTTCTTTATTATCTTTTTGTCCTAGCAATATTTTTTAGTCTACCATTGAACTGAAGTTGCAGCCCTCCAGAGGATCCTCAGATTTGGCCTCTATAGGCCAAGGTCAAAGTTTCAGCTCCTGCTCCCACAATTCCTGAAGTTGCTGGCCCTGGTGATTTCCATGTAGCGGGTGCTACCACACCTCCAGTCACATGCTTGCTGCTTTGCTGCTGGCTGCTCTCCATAGGTGGCTATGATCGAAGCCCTTGAGTAGCTCCTTTTTTTGTTGTTGTTTAAGATTTTCAGCAATACATGAAAAAGAATATTTGATGTTGTGTATTTTCTAGATTTTCTACATGACACAGAGGGTTTTCAGGTTATATTGTCTTCCAGACTGCCGGTTTTTAGAGAGTTTTTAAAAATTTTAACTGTATTTCCTGTCAAATACAGTATCAAAGATTGAACAAAATATTTAAAATTTCATGAGTAAAGAATACAGTGGGTGTATTTTAGCCTATAAATCTCACATGAACTTTCAGTGGCTGTTTTCTTATTTTTCTAAATTAATTAAAACAACAAAGACAAATCATACTAATGACAGTTCAGTACTATTCCAATTCCTTTTTTCCACTTAATATTTTTCTTCACTTCATGATTATGTGTATTTGGTGGCTAAGGCAATTGAAACTACAAGGTTTAAGGATTGATCATTGAGAATATTATTGCCCTTAGTTGGAGTAAGCCAGTGTTGGGGCTCTCAATGGCAGAATTATCACATCTTTACCATAGTAGTCATCTTTTCTTTTGTCTCAGATTTCCAAAGTTGGTTGCATAGTAACTCCTTAAGATCATTCTTTCATTTATCAAGCATCGATTGTGTACCTTCTGTGTGCTAGGGTCAATGAAGGATAATGGGAACACAACAGAGAACTAGACACAGATATGGTTTTACTCTCATGGAGCTTGTTTGTGGTAAGAGACAGAATATAATAGCCATGCAACAGAATAAGTAAAATAATTAAAGATTACAGAGAGTGCGTTGTAATTAAGGATAAAGGGAGAGAAAGGTTGGCTTTAGATCAACCTTGGTCAAACAATGGCATTTCTGAGAAGGTGACATTGATACCAAGGCCCAAAGGATGAGATGTAGTGTAACAAAATAGCAGAATCACTTTCAGGTTTGTTAGGAGTCCTCTTGCACTTTTCAAGCTCATGAGTACACTGCCCTGCAGTACAGATGAAGGATAATAAATATTAATGGAGAAAAGTTACTCTAGACAGATTATGATAATAATAGTAAGAATAGCTAACCTTTATGTGCTTAGTAATGTATAGGGCATCTTCTAAGCACTTTATATGGATTGATTCATTTAATTTTCACAACATCCCTTTGAGATAAGATAGTGTTACTATCTCCATTTTACAGAAATTAATATGGATAAGTTCATATGCCTACTGAATGACTACTACTGTATGCCTTCCCAAAAGTTTATTTTGATTTGTTGTATTTATTTTTTGAAAAAGCTGATTTTATTTTTCAATAATGAGATTAGGTTATATTAGCACAGTGGAAACTTTTGCAAACAGTATATTTTTCTTATTTGATTTTCATAACCTGTGATGTATTCTCATTTAAAAAATAATTCAGTTGAGATACAGAGAGTTTAGTTAACTTGTTCATGTTTACTTCACTAGTTTGTCTTAGGTCTGTTGCTCAAATTCTGGTGTTCTGATTCTGTTATGCCTTCTTTACTATGCAATGTTTTAAATAAATGCATTCTCAAGGTCACAGTAATACACAATTATAGAAAGGAAAGTTATTTTAGTGTTCTAGAATCAGAATAGCACATATATTAAATGATTAAAAACTTTAATCATTGGATGATCTTTATTTTCTTTTTAAAAAAATATATATATTTATCCATTAATTTATTCCAGCTCATTCCTTGAAAGATTTGAGGCAGTTAGTTATCTATTGTCATGAGTTATTTTTATAGATTCTTTGAAAATAGAAAAATGCTCTGGAACTATCGGATATTACATATTTGGCTTTGTATATTTATATAGATGTTTTAAATAAAAAATACCACTTTATAGTAATAAATAAAAACAAATCTGCTGGCCGGGCGCAGTGGCTCACGCCTGTAATCCCAGCACTTTGGGAGGCTGAGTGGGGCAGATCACGAGGTCAAGAGATTGAGACCGTCTTGGCCATGGTGAAACCCCGTCTCTACTGAAAATACAAAAATTAGCCGTGCGTGGTGGCATGCGCCTGTGGTCCCAGCTACTCGGGAGGTTGAGGCGGAAGAATCGCTTGAACCCAGGAGGTGGAGGTTGCAGTGAGCAGAGATTGCGCCACTGCACTCCAGCCTGGTGACAGAGCAAGACTCCGTCTAAAAAAAAAAAAAAAAAAAAAACAAAACTGCTTAAAACTCGTAATATGAGCCAACTGTGGAAGTAGACAATAAAAATATACATAAGCGCATTCATGGAAGCAACACCTTATTTATCTGAGCTTGTCTTTTCTCAACAATGCTAATATGTAAGACTTCTTAGCTATAACAGAAGTTCCCTGAGTCTCCTTAGATATAACAAAAGTTCCCCGTGATAGATTCAAGAATTGTTAGCAGAAGCTATTGTAGACTGTGGCAACAGTTGTAAGACATATTCGCTACAGCTGTAATTGTTGCCTAAAGTACACAGGGAAACATTCTACAATTAATCATCTCCAGAACAAGGGATATTACACACTTGAGTGTATAAATAAAGTATTTGAGTATGTATTTATGTTTTATATCAAATGAAATTTAAGACATTTAGTAATATCATTACATTTTTATGACACTTTAACTTTGCAGAGCATTTTCACATACTTTCACAATTTGAGAAATACAGAATATCTATGAGTTAATTGGATAGGAATTATTATCCTGTTTTTATACAGAAAAAAAAAAAAGCAGAGACTACATGGGCAAATGACTTATCCAAGGGTCATGGTTAGTAAATGGTAAGTCTAAAACCTTGAACCTTGTATTTTGACTGTAGAGTCATCTTTCTCTAATCATCCTGCACAGATTTTTAAGAAAATAAAAATACCGACATATTTTACATTTTACCCCTTTTAAGTATAGTAGATTTTTTCAAAATTACATTTAAAATATAATAATTTGACTTCAAAAATTTTAGATGCACATACAGTTATGGTTAGCCAAGCAAAAGAATTTTAATGCTCTTACTAGTTTCATTTGAATGGACATTTAATATTTGGCAGAATATTCAGCTTCAGAATACTGTGAACATATGTTCTGAAAACTTACCATACTGTATTTGAATCGATTGTTCATGTGTCTGAAGAAAGTATGAAGTTATTGATGTCAACTTGCATATTTAATCGTTATTTTCTAGTTTGATTCTACAACATTTAAATATACCTAATATAAAATAAATAATCTCTTCTTCTCAGGTGCGTGATTTTCTGTATCTCCTAAAATTCTCCCTAGACTCTTTCTGAGAATCATATTCCTTTTCCAGTCTGTGTTATCATAGCTTACTTAAGATTTCCTAGAATAAACTACTGTTTTCCATTGTCACCTATTAGGAATTAATATCACTAATATTACAAAAATTACCTATCTTTTAAATCATACTGTTTATCTGAAAACTGTCTAGTATTCTGTTACACCGTTTATTACCCATTTTAAAATTATTGATACATAATAGTTCATATTTATGGGGTACATGTGATATTTTGTTACATGCACACAATGTGAAATGTATGCATTGTATGAGTAATTGGAATATTTGAAAATTTGTCATTTCTTTGTGTTGAGAACATTACATATCTTCTCTTCCAGCTATTTTGAAACATACAGTAAATTCTTGCTAACTGTAGTTGCCCTACTGTACTATTGAACACTAGAGCTTATTCCTTCTATCTAACTGTATTTATGTACACATTAACCAAGCTCTCTTCCCCTCACCCCCAACTCCTGCCACCCCTTTCTAGCCTCTCATAACTACCATTCTACTCACTACCTTCAAGAATTCAATTTTATTTAGCAGCTGCATATGAGTGAGAACATGTGATATTTGTATTTCTGTGCCTGGCTTATTTATCATAATGTCCTTCAGTTACACCCATCTTGTTGCAAATGACAGGATTTTATTCCTTTTTCATGGCTAAATAGTATTCTATTGTGTATATATATCACATTTTCTTTATCCATTCATCTGTTGTTGGAGAACTAGATTGATTCCGTATCTTGGCTCTTGTGAATAACGCTGCGATAAACATAGGAATGGAGATATTTCTTTGACATACCAATTTCATTTCCTTTAGCTGTATACCCAGTCATGGGATTGTTGGATCGTATGGTAGTTCTGTTTCTAGTTTTTTTGAAGAATCTCCATACTGTTTTCCATAGTGGCTGTAGTAATTTGCATTCCCACTAATATTGTATAAAAATTCCCTTTTATCTACGTCCTCACCAGCATCTGTTAATTTTTGTCTTTTTGATAATAGCCATTTTGACTGGAGTGAGATGATATCTCATTGTAGTTTTGATTTGCATATCCCTGATGGTTAATGATATTGAACATGTTTTCATATACCTTTTGGCCATTTATGTCTTTTTTTTAGAGAAATGTCTTTTCAAATCTTTTACCTGTTTTTAATTGGATCATTTGTTTTTGCTATTTATTGTTTGAGTTATTTGTATATTCTTGTTATTAATCCTTTTCAGTTGGATACTTTGCAAATATTTTTTCTCATCATTTAGGTTGTCTCTTTGTTGATTGTTTCCTTTGCTGTGCAAAAGCATTTTAGCTTGACATAATCCCATTTGTCTATTTTTGTGTTTGTTACCTGTGCTTTTGAGATCTTACTCAAAAAATACTTGCCCAAACCAATGCCCTGACGTGTTTTTTCCCAGTGTTTCTTCCTAGTGGTTTCACAGGTGCGGGTTTTATATTTAAGTCTTTAATCCATTTTGATTTATTTGCTCATTCTTGAGACTTCAGTGAGCCATTAATGAACAGACTTAGGAACATTATTTAATGTGTAGAAGATTAAGATCTGTACCCAGCTACATCAGTTACTAGGTATAACACCTGAAAGAAGCAACATGTTTTCTAAGTGATTAATTCCTTATCTTTAAAAAGGTTAAAGATCAAACATATGTTTCACAGGAAAACTATAAAGCATCTTATTGAAGCACTTCTGTGCATGCTTTGTGATACTGATAACTCTTCTGCAAAACTATTCCTTTACATTCTACGGTGTAAATAGTAGAATTGCTGGCTTTTTGTTTTCCATATTAAATCATTAGTTTTAAGGTAAAGTTATTTTCATCCTTATGATGAGGATGATCTTTTATAAATGTGAGAGACCCAGTGCTTTGAAAAATGAATGAAATGAAGTAAATCTACACCTGGAGAAATTGGGGGAAATAGCAGACTACTAGAGACGAAAGTAAAATTTAGCAAGGCACTGGGGAAAAAAAAAAACAACCCTTCAATGGAATGAATGAATGACAATTAAACTATCAGCCAACATGCTAAAAAATATTTGTAAAGCACAAGAAATTACAAGTGGTCTGATATATTTGAAAAGAACCATACAGAGTGTTTAGAAGTGAAATCATACAATAAGTAAAATTAAAACTTTACTGACTATAATTAGATACAGGAGAAGAGTTTCATTATTA
The DNA here is from genome assembly GCA_963573385.1 of Cacajao melanocephalus. Lineage (NCBI taxonomy): Eukaryota > Metazoa > Chordata > Mammalia > Primates > Pitheciidae > Cacajao > Cacajao melanocephalus. Next base: position 11,076 of record CAUYLG010034403.1, on the reverse strand, counting down.
GTTAACTGGATGAGGGAATTACTTAACTAGATGGTAGATAGAAGAATTTATTATGAATATGACATAGAGACAAAGGAATGAAAAACACAGAAGACATATGAGTTATGAAGAAATAAAAAGGGTCTATCATTAATTAGGACTCCTGAATGATAGGAGATTAAATGGTGAAAATTTTTTTTCAAGAGAAGTTAGAATGGCAACTGACTTCTCAAAAGCAATAGTAGAAATCATAAAACAGTGGAACAGATTTTCAGTGTGCTGAAATAAAATGCATCAGTATAAATTCTATTCTCTGTTAAAATATTTTTTAAGAAGAGGATCAGGCCAAGTGCGGTGTCTCACGTTTGTAATCCCAGCACTTTGGGAGGTCAAGGCAGGTGGATCACCTGAGGTCAGGAGTTTGAGACCAGCCTGGCCAGCAGGATGAAACCCTGTTTCTACTTAAAATACGTAAAATTAGCTGGGCATGGTGGCACATGCCTGTAATCCTAGGTTCAGGCAGGAGAATAGCTTGAGCCTAGGAGGCAGAGGTTGCAGTGAGCTGAGATCATGCCACTGCACTCCAGCCTGGGTGACAGAGCAAGAAGCTGTCTCAAAAAAATAAAAAAATAAAAAAGATTATGATCAAAATAAAAATGTTTGACCTCCAAATCTAAGAGCATTATCCACTAAATTCCTCACTAAATGAAGTTATTTTAATCAAAAGTAAAAGTGATCTGAGATATAACAAAACTGAAGAGTAAAAAACATGACAAATAGCTTGGCTTATAAAGTAGTTGGCTTGGGGATGACTGTCTTTAAGGTTAAGGTTTAAGTATGATGCTTACTGTACAGACTGGAGTGCAGTGATGTGATCATGGCTCACTGTAACCTCAAACTGCTGGGTATGTGTCACCATGCCCAACTATTTAAAAAACTTTTTTGTAGAGATGGATCTCACTTTGTTGTTCAGGCTTATCTTGAACACCTGGCCTCAAGCAATCCGCTCACCTTGGCCTCCCAAATTTCTGGGGTTATAGGCATCAACTACCATGCCCAGCCTGTTTTTAATTAAGTTTTTAATTAAGAAAAATTGTTTAGTCAAATAATGTTTTGACATTTATGGAGATAATGAGGGTTTTTCCCCCCAATTTACTCTGTTGATATAGTGACTTACATTAGTAGATTTTCTTATGCTTACTTATTCTTATATTCTGGGGATAAACTCTACTTGATAATATTGTTCTCTTTTTAGATTATATAACTTCAAGATCTGTAGTGATATTCCCTGTTTCATTTCTGATAAGAAGATTTGTGTCTTCACTCTTTTCATTTTTCTTATTCTTGTTAGAGACAATTTTATTGATTTTTTTCAGAGCCAGCTTTTTGTTTCATTGATTTTCTTTGTTTTTCTGTTGTCACTTTTATTTATTTCTGCTCTTATCTTTATTAGTTTCTTTTTTTTCTGCTTGCTTTGGGTTTATTTTGCTCATTTTCTAACTGCTTGCTCTAAGATCTTAGAATTCTCTTTTCTGATATAACTGTTTAGTGCTATAAATTTCCCTTCCATCACTGCTTTAGCTGCATCCCATATTCTTTTAATATACTATATTTTACATTTCATTACGTTCTTGCTTTTCAAATTTCCTCTGAAACTTCCTCTTTGACTTGTGTATTATATAGAAATACATTGTTTAATTTATGAGTGTTTGCAGATTTTCCTATTGCTTTTTTTAAAAAAATCATATTGTAGTTTGATTCCATTATGATCAGAGGCTAGTCTATGTATATTTGCAAATTTGTTGACATTGGTTTTATGGTCTAGATATGGCCTATCCTGGTGAATATTTCATGGGAACTTAAACAAAATTACAATTTCAGCTGCTCCTGAATAGAGTGTTCTATAGTATTTGGTAGCAATGTAGTATCTTTAATTAAGGTATGTCCTTTTTTTTAGGTATAGTACTATAGCACACTTAATAGATTGTCTATGAAGTTCCTCTTCATTCCTGAAGCATATAGAATTTGCAGTCAACAGTTCTTTTAAAAAAAAGTTGTTGTTGTTGTTGGTTTGAAAAACAGTTGTGCCATTTTTCTTTTGGTCTCCATAGTTTCATTTAAGAAATCTACTGTCATTCAAATTAGCATATCCCTATAAGTAATACATTATTTCTGTCTGGCTACTTTCAAGACTTTTTTTGTCTTTAGTTATTAAAAGTTGGCTTTTAAAAGTAGTCTATCACTTAAATTTTGATTTCTTCAAAAACAAGTTATTAAGAATATCTTCTATATTGCAAAGATAATATATTGTCTATCTGACTGTACGAGATGGGAGAAACTGTCTTTAATTAATTACTCTTGGCTTATTTCTGCCCCTCTTTGCCTCACTTCTGGAGCTTAGTGCCTAGAGTTCTGCTAGGAATATTCAGTGGTTATTTTTCTTGTTATTTGTTTCTAAGAGATGTTTTTGGAAAGAGAAGCACTCATTCTTGTCTCATCTGCTTAATAGTTCCTACAAACCCCTTGCTGTTCTAATAATGCTTTCTGGACTTTTGTTATTTTTATGAATTTATTTTTATACTACGTTTGCATTCTAGTGGTATAACTGCCCCTCTGAACATGGTACCTTTTAAAGATTTATTTAAAGATAATGCACTGTCACAATGGCCGTTAGGACTATAATTAAAAGATGGTTGGAGGAGCATTTTGAAATATGAAGTGGGATTTGACCTTAAAACATGAAAGGTAGTGAGAGTAGTCAAAGGGTGGCTCCTTTTGTTTTTTGTTTTGTTTTGTTTGAGATGGAATTTTGCTCTTGTTGCCCAGGCTGGAGGGCAATGGCATAATCTTGGCCTACTGAAACCTCTGCTCCCTAGGTTCAAGAGGTTCTCCTGCCTCAGCCTCCTGAGAAGCTGGGATTCCAGGCATGTGCCAACACGTCCAGCTAATGTTTGTATTTTTAGTAGAGACGAGGTTTCACCATGTTGGCCAAGCTGGTATCGAACTCCTGACCACAGGTGATCTGCCCACCTCAGCCTCCCAAAGTGCTGGGATAACAGGCTTGAGCTTCCACGCCTGGCTAGAGGCCACACTTCTTTTTTTATGGGCACACTTCCCATCTGACTGTCAAAGTAACAAATGCCCTAGCTCTGGTCCACCCAGCTGCTGTTTCCAGATCTTTATGTTAGAATGTAGCTGTGCCTCTAAGCTAGGGGATATAAGAGAAACAAATAAATATATTTCCTTATTCTTATCCAAATGGTGATCTAGCCTCCTTTTGTGATATTTATTTATCTTTTACATGATAAACAATTTAAAAGCAAGAATATGTTTTACCTAACTTTGTATGTTCTATAGTGTCCACAGCATAATTTGATAAAAATTACATATTTTCTCAATATTCATTAAAAAGTTATAAACATATACTGCTGTTTATGATTAAACATCATTATTTTCTTTGATTTCTTGATGAATTATTGATTCGCTACCCTCTAAGTCAGATCCAGCTAAATTCTGCAATAGCACATTTTGTTTCAGAAACTTTTTTGGCAATAGCAATCTTAAAGCAGTTTCCTTTTTAGAATTTGAGTTTTCAAGTTTGCTTCATATGTTGTCCAATTACATTAACCAAATAATCTTAAATTAGTTTAATCAAGTCTCAAATAAAAGACTTTTGCCAAGGGTCAGAATTTGGAATTAAAAACAACAGAGCACAGCCCATTCAACAAATGCCTTGGGTTTCGAGTTAATCTAGCATTTAAACATTGAGCATAAAAACTACTAAGTCTGAAGAGACCTTTAGCAAACTCTTTAATACTAAAAGAGCCTTATTTCAGGGATCTCCATTTAAAAAATTCATGCATTTAGTGTTATATGATTGTTATTGTATCCAAACTTATATTTGTCCTTTGTTTATATTTATTCACAGAATTCTTATATGAGAGATTAAAGATATTAAACTGTATGGGAGCCATTTTTTTTTCCTGTCAGGAATTACAGAATTTTAAATAGCCTCATTTCCTTTTTTGTGATCTGTGTTCACACCTCTAGTAATAATGAACTAGAAAACTACTCTCTTTTTGTACCTTATTGCTAATCTCCAGAGTTTTCTTTTACCTTACCCCAATAGTTTGTGTAGTACACATTCCTTGTAGGGTATTCAGTTTATATATGTCAGATTCTCTAGGGCCATGGCTTTTGCCAGATGAAGCACTTTTGATTTTGAGGCTGATGAAACACAGTGCGGTTATTGATCTGTGCATGACATAGCCTGTCTCTCTCCTAGCAGAGTGTAGCAACATTTATCCAGGAATTTGTGAAATGTCACTTGGATCATGTTCGCAAGGTAAACTGTGCAAAACCGGGGATCAGAGCTGAGAATCCATGCGGAATTGGACGTGACTGTCTTATTCCTATGTCCTATCTTCTAGGTGAAGCAAGTGATATTTGTTAACAGAATGTCTGTGTCCTCTATTAGACTTTGTAGGAAACTATTATTACCACTTAGACCACTGTGTATTATAAAATTATATTTCTTATACTCTGTTTTTAGATTCACTTCTTATCTTACCAAAGAAAATATTAATGTAGGAATATGTGATATGAATAGCATCAGTTAGAAATTTCTGTTTAAAATAAAGCAGGGTTATAATATATTGCACAGTTTTAAATTTCTAGTAGTGTTCTCATTCTTTACATCAACGTACTTTCAGGTAGGTATGTCTCATCTATATCAGTATTTCAGGAAGTGAAAAGTTATAGTGTATTTGTCACTATTGAATTGATATAATATTTATGCATATATTTTAGAGTTTGGTTTTAAATGACTAGAATATTGGTAAGCACATGGATAGGTATGTTTGTTACAGTTCAGTTCAGTTTAATGTACGTAACACATGTAAAGCTGTATAATAATGGGATATTCAACAGTGAATTAAATATAATCCTTGTCCCCTATAATAACAGAGTTGAACATGTATATTATATTGAAAGGAAATTGTGAGATATAGACACATATGTATATGTGTGTATGTGTATATAGACCATCAATATTTAAATGCATGTGGAGAGAGAGAGTCATTCATTGCTGTCATTCTTGATTAAGGCTTTTGAAGGAGTAGCATTTGGGCTTAACCTTAAGGTTTTGTATGATTCTGGAAGTTGTGTCCATTGAGCAACGTCATTAGAAGAAAGGAAAGCTTGGAAAGACATCTAGCCGGCATAGCAGTTTGTTGAAAATAGTGAATAATCTGGTTTGGCTTTGGTTTTCAACCCTGACCACTTATTATCCTCACCTGGGGAACTTTGAAAAATACTTATGCCGAGGTCTCACCCTAGACCAATTAAATTTGAATATCTAAGAGTTAGGCCCTGTACCTTGGTAGTTTTTTAAAGCTCTCAGGTAATTCTGATGTAGAATAAGGACTGAGACTAAGGCTTGAGAGACTAGAGATTGAATGCAAGCAAGTAGATAAAAGATTGTTTAAATATCAAGGCAAAAGATGATTAAGAAGAGAACTAGACAATATTAATAGAAATAGAGTTGTTTAAAAAGCAAGAAACTTTGCAGTGTTAATAACACACAAAGCTTGATGACTAATTACATATGGGAAAGTAAAGAAAAAAGAGGTATTTAAGATATTTTCCAAGTTTTTAACAAAGTGAGTAGAAAATTGATGATAGAACTTTATTTGTGACAATGTAATGCACTAAATATTGTGGTGAGAAAGTACCAATAAAATTGAATAAAATATAAGAAAGAGCCTCATAAATGCATACTAGAACTTTCAAAAAATAAAAAATAAACCTAAATCCTTAGGATCCAGAAACAACAACAGCTTATTGTTTGTAGCCAAGTGGTATTTTGTTAGTGAACTGAATATCAAGTAAGTAGTAGGATATATGAGTTTAAAATTTAGGGGATAGGCCTGGGCTAGGCATATAAATTTTGCTGCCATGAGTATGTAGATGGCATTTAAAAATGAAGCTGAATGAAATCACCGAGGGAGTGGAGATAGGTAGAAAAGAGATAAGGTCCAAGCTTTAAGTTCTAGGCCTTCCAACATTTAGAAGTTGGACAGATGAGAAAGGACCAGAAAGGAGAGACCAGTGAAAGGGAAAAACAAGAGAAAGGAGTATCTTAGAAGCCAAATGATTAAAGTATATCAAGAAGGGAATGATATACTTTATCATTCTCTGTGCCAACTGCTGCTTGTTAGAATGAGTTCATGGGAAGAATTGAGGAACGGGAAAAGAAAAAAGGGTAATTGGAGGATATAATTAAATATGCATACATTTTAGAGTTATTTTGAGGAGGTTTGCTGGAAAAGGGAGCAGAGAACCTCTAAATTGTAAACACCTAATAACTTAAGCTCCAAATAAACAATTCATGTGTTGATAATGTCAGTACTTTTAAGTAATGCTGACAGAAAGTCATTAAAGATATACATTATTTGAACAGAGCAATAAAAAGTCTTTCTCTAAGTATTTATCAAAAATGTTCACATAATTAGGCCACAAAACAACATACCACAAATTTCAAAGGATTTGTTTCATATAAATAATGTTGTCTAACACAAGTGAACTACTTCAAAAGTTACTTTAAAATACCTGGTGCAAAAATATAGAGGCATTTCTAAAAAACTAATGGGTCAAAGAAGAAAACAAAATGAAAATGAAAAATACTTCAGGTTGAATGACAAATAATACACATTGAAACTTTTAGAATGCAGCTAAGGTGGTAGTCAGATGGAAATTTATATCCTTAAATGCTGTAGTAAGACCAGAAGAAGTCTAAATTCACAGAGCTAAACATTTTATTTAAGAATGAGAAATTGAATAAGCCCAGTGTTGTACACTAAATATATGTGTTCCCCCATAAATCATAAACCCCAATGTGATCATTTCAAAAGTGGATACTTTGAGAGTAAATTAGGGTTACATTGGTTCATGAGGGTGGGGCCCCCATGATGGGATTAATGCCCATATAAAAAGAAAAAGAAACAGGAGATCTCTCTCTGCTCTCTGCTACGTGAGGATAGATGAGAAGATGGCCATCTGCAAACTTGGAAGAATGGCCTCACCAGACACCAGATCTACCAACACCTTGATCTTGGACTTCCCAGCATCCAGATTATGATAAATAAGTATTTGTTGTTTAAGCCACCCAGTCTATGATAACTTATTATAGCAGCCCAAACTAAGACACCCAAAGAAAATAGAAATATTAAAATAAGGTCAAAGTTGATAGTATAGAAAGTAAAAATTCGGCAGACATGATCAACAAATCCAAAAGCTAGATCACTAAGACTAATAAGTTGACAAACATTAGTGTTAATAAGGATATAGAGAAATTGTAACCTTCATACAATGCTGGTGGGAATATAAAATGGCACAGGTAGTTTTGGAAAATAGTTTGACAGATCCTTGCAAAGTGAAACATAGAGTTACCAAATAACCTACCATTTCCACTCTCAGATATACATTCAAAAGAACTGAAAACATAGGTTCACACAAAACCTTCTACATTCATTTATAGAAGCATTATTCATAGTAGCCCAAAAGGGGAAACAACCTGTGGGTTCATCAACTGATGAATGGAGAAAAAATGTGGTGTATCCATATAATGGATTATCATTCATTAATAGGAATAAAATGCTGGCACACATTACAATATGGATGAACCTTGAAAGCATCTTGCCAAGTGGAAGAAGCTAATCATAAAAGACCATATACAGTATGATTCCATTTATATGAAATGTCCAGAAAAGGTGAAATCCATAGACAGAAAGTGGATTCAGTGATTGCTTAGAGCCAGGGTTGGGAAAGAGTTTCTGAAGAGGGGCAGGAGGTTCTTTAGAAGTACCCTACAATTAGTCTGTGGTGATAATTGCACAACTCTGTAAATATACTAAATGTCCTTAAGAAATAAAGAAGTGTACACCTTAAAAAGATGAAACATGCCAACCAAGAATATTGTGTCTGTCAAAACTGTCTTCAAAAATGAAAGTGAAATAGAATTTCCCAGACAAGCAAAAGCAGCGGACTTAATCATGATTAGACCTTTCTTAGAAAAAATACTAAACTGAGTTCTTCAAGTTGAAACAAAAAGATACTAAACAGCAATACTTAAAAGCATGTGAAAGTATAAAGGTCACTAGTAAAGGTAAATAGTGATGTGTAATCACTTTTTATTCTGGCATAGAAATTACAATAAAAAGTATAAAAATTATAACTAAATATATGATAACAAATACCTAATATAAAAAGATGTAATTTCTTTCACCAAATTACATGCGAAGGGAGAAGTGAAAGTGTGGATTATGTATGTGACTGAAGTTACATTGTTGACAGCTTAAAAGATTGTGGTGAACAATATATTTTATGTAAGCTCCATGGTGATCACAAAGAAAATACTTATAGAAGATACACAAAAAGAAAATGAGAAAGGAATCAAAGCATGTCACTGCAAAAAAAAAAAAAAATCAATCAAATACAATGGGAGATAGTAACAGAGGAAAAGAGAGACATAAGAGCTATAAGACAGGAAACAACAAAGTGGCAATAGGAAATTTCTTCACCATCAGTAATTAAATATAAATGGATTACATTCCCTGGTCAAGAGATGGAGAGTTGCTGAGTGGCTACAAACAAACAAACAAACAAAAAAAACAAAAAAAAACAAAAACAAAGAAACAATTAAAAAAACAGAATCCAACTATATCCTGTCTCCAGGAGACTCACTTTAGTTTTAACAACACAGACTTATAGTGAAGGGATGGAAGACAATATCCCATACAAAGGGTAAGCAAAGGAGAGAAGGGGTGGCTATACCAATATCAGATATTAAATTAAAAATCATTAGACAAAGACATTCACCTGAAAGAAGGGCCTATTCACCAAGAAGATACAACAGTTATAAATATTTATGCACCAAACCTCAGAACTCCTGTATATATAGGAAACAAACTTTGACAGAGCTGAAGGGAGAAACAGGCAGCAACACAGTAATATGAAATTTAAGTACTTCACTTTCAATAATGGATAGAACAAGATTAACATGGAAATGGAGGACTTGAACAAAACTATAGACCAATTGAACCTAACAGATCTGTAGAGAATACTCTACACAGCAACAGCAGAATATATTTGCTTCTCAAGTGCACGTGAAGTATTTTCCAGGATAGACTACATGTTAGGCCAAAAACATATCTTAGATAAATTTAAGAAAGTTGAAGTAGTACAGAGTATCTTTTCTGATCATAATGGTATGAAACTAAAGATCAACAGCTGAAGGACAACTGTAAAATCCACAAATGTGTAGAAATTAAACAAAACACTCTTTATTTTTGAGACAGTCTTTCTCTGTCACACAGGCTGGAGTGCAGTGGCATGATCTCAGCTCACTGCAACCTCCACCTCCTGGGTTCAAGTGATTCTCCTGCCTCAGCCTCCCGAGTAGCTGAAATTACAGGCATGAGCCACCACACACTCCTAAACAAAACAGTCTTAAACAACCAATGGGTTAAAGAAGATGTCACAAAGAAAATTACAAAATACTTGGAGACAAATGAAAATGAAAACATAACATACCTGGATTTATGGGCTGTAAGCATAAGCAGTGCTAAAAGTGAAGTTTATGTACTGTACACTTGAAAATTTGTTAAGAAAGTAGCTCTCATTCGTTTTTTTACCACAATGAAAAATGTAAAAAATTTTTTGATAAATACCTGTTCATGATAAAAATTATCTTAGCAAACTAGTATTAGCAGAGAACTTTCTTATTCTGTTAAAAGGTGCGTACCAAAAACCTGAAACATTTCTGTTTAAAGATGTTTACCAGAAACCTGAAATAGCCATCATACTTAATGATGCAAGTTAGAAGCATTCTTTTTGAAATCAGGAAGAAGACTTCTATACCTGCTATCATTGTTTGTCTTTGATATTGTACTTGAGTACCTAACCAGCACATTAATATAAGAGACAGAAGTGAAAGTTAAATGTATTAGAAATGAAGAAACAAAACCATCATTAGTTCCCATACACTATGCTTGTCTACACAGAATCTCAAGACAAATTACTATAATTAATAAGCAATTTCAGTAAGATTGCTGGATATAAAATCAATATATGCTAAGATAATGAGACTCATATTCACCAGCAATCAAAGAATATGCAATTTAAAAGAAAAATATTCTTTAAATAATAGCACGTATTGTGTGGTATCTAGGAAGGGAAGTCATATTACAATTTCAGGGATTTGTTAAAATGTGAAAAAGAGTGTCTTTATCTCTCTGGGGAGTCTGTATCTATTTTCTAAAAGTATAAAGAAAGATAAGGGAAAAGTAAACACCAAAGTTATTCAAGATAGTGATTATTTCTGGTGGGTCAGGAGAGATGTTCATAGCCTTCAACTGTATTGGTAATATATTGTCTTAGTTGACTGGTTAATATGTGGGCATTCATTGTATTTTTCTTTATATACCTATGGTATATTGAAATATTTCATTAAAAATGAAGAAGGAAATCTGATGTCATTAGCCCAGAGAAAGTGCTGGAAGTGGAACAAATCTTTGCAGCAAGATCATAAGTTTGTGGGTAGTGATTTGTTATATAGGCAAAGAGGAGTCAGAGAAGAACCAAAAGAAATGTACAGAGAATGTGGAGGAAAAATTGAGCACTTTAATAAAGAAAAAAGGGAGAGAAAGTTTTTAACAAGAAAAATATTTGATCAACAGTGTCAGATCCCATAGAGGAACTCATAATAGAAAACTGAAAAGAGACTGTTGGACTTTACTAAAAAGACTGTATTTTTTTTTTAAGCAGCCAACCAATATTTTATTTAAACCTGTGAAATGCTATGCAATTGCCGAGGAGTGATTTACTTCCAATTATGTGGTCACTTTTAAAATAGGTATAATGTGATAGTGAGAAAAATGTATGTTTTGTGGCTTTGGGGTGGAGAGTTCTGTAAATATTTGTTAAGTTTACTTGTTCCAGGTCTGAGTTCAAGTCCTGGATATCCTTGTTAATTTTCTATCTCGTTGATCTGTCTAATATTGACAGCGTAATGTTAAAGTCTCCCACTATTATTGTGTG